>JAUPFP010000270.1:0-47435 GCA_036925085.1 Brachycybe producta
CATAACATGATAAAGTGTTATGTTCTCCTCTAAAATGAGGTGTTTTCTATACTATAGGGGGTTGATGGTGCTCGATGAGACCTCACCCCAAAACAGTCCTCGGCAAGACGTTAAAGTGCATCGGCGGTGGAGTGCGCAGATACACCCGGGTGAGATAAAAAGGCAATATTTTGCCTAAGTCCATTTCGAAGACACAAATTGTGCGTAAGTGCATAACATTTGAACGGATGGTCGGAGAGCTCCGAAAATGAAATTTAGGGGAGCCACCGTGGTCCTCTATATATATATGTAATGAAATGGACTTAGAAAATTTTTGAGTCGAACACGACTTTCGACAATACGCGTAAGTCGGTAACAATTGAACCGTTGGTCGGAGAGCTCCGAAAATGAAATTTAGGGGAGCCACCGTGGTCCTCTATATGTATATGTAATGAAATGGACTTAGAAAATTTTTGAGTCGAACACGACTTTCGACAATACGCGTAAGTCGGTAACAATTGAACCGTTGGTCGGAGAGCTCCGAAAATGAAATTTAGGGGAGCCACCGTGGTCCTCTATATGTATATGTAATGAAATGGACTTAGAAAATTTTTGAGTCGAACACGACTTTCGACAATACGCGTAAGTCGGTAACAATTGAACCGTTGGTCGGAGAGCTCCGAAAATGAAATTTAGGGGAGCCACCGTGGTCCTCTATATGTATATGTAATGAAATGGACTTAGAAAATTTTTGAGTCGAACACGACTTTCGACAATACGCGTAAGTCGGTAACAATTGAACCGTTGGTCGGAGAGCTCCGAAAATGAAATTTAGGGGAGCCACCGTGGTCCTCTATATGTATATGTAATGAAATGGACTTAGAAAATTTTTGAGTCGAACACGACTTTCGACAATACGCGTAAGTCGGTAACAATTGAACCGTTGGTCGGAGAGCTCCGAAAATGAAATTTAGGGGAGCCACCGTGGTCCTCTATATGTATATGTAATGAAATGGACTTAGAAAATTTTTGAGTCGAACACGACTTTCGACAATACGCGTAAGTCGGTAACAATTGAACCGTTGGTCGGAGAGCTCCGAAAATGAAATTTAGGGGAGCCACCGTGGTCCTCTATATATATGTAATGAAATGGACTTGGAAAATTTTTGAGTCGAACACGACTTTCGACAATGTGCGTAATGCCATAACAATTGAACGGATGGTCGGAGAGCCCTGAAAATGAAATTTAGGGTGGCCACCGTGGTCCTGTATAATACATATACTGAAATGGACTTAGAAAATTTTTGAGTCGAACACGACTTTCGACAATATGCGTAAGTCGGTAACAATTGAACCGTTGGTCGGAGAGCTCCGAAAATGAAATTTAGGGGAGCCACCGTGGTCCTCTATATGTATATGTAATGAAATGGACTTAGAAAATTTTTGAGTCGAACACGACTTTCGACAATACGCGTAAGTCGGTAACAATTGAACCGTTGGTCGGAGAGCTCCGAAAATGAAATTTAGGGGAGCCACCGTGGTCCTCTATATGTATATGTAAACAGTTTGAAAAAAAGTTAAAGTCGAAAAACTGTTTCATGCATATGAAGCGTGGCGATCGACGCGTTATGCCGTTTTCGGTTAAATGCGTCGGCCTAGTCGTCGCCCAATGTGCGGTAGTGCATAACATGATAAAGTGTTATGTTCTCCTCTAAAATGAGGTGTTTTCTATACTATAGGGGGTTGATGGTGCTCGATGAGACCTCACCCCAAAACAGTCCTCGGCAAGACGTTAAAGTGCATCGGCGGTGGAGTGCGCAGATACACCCGGGTGAGATAAAAAGGCAATATTTTGCCTAAGTCCATTTCGAAGACACAAATTGTGCGTAAGTGCATAACATTTGAACGGATGGTCGGAGAGCTCCGAAAATGAAATTTAGGGGAGCCACCGTGGTCCTCTATAATACATATGTAATGAAATGGACTTAGAAAATTTTTGAGTCGAACACGACTTTCGACAATGTGCGTAATGCCATAACAATTGAACGGATGGTCGGAGAGCCCTGAAAATGAAATTTAGGGTGGCCACCGTGGTCCTGTATAATACATATACTGAAATGGACTTAGAAAATTTTTGAGTCGAACACGACTTTCGACAATACGCGTAAGTCGGTAACAATTGAACCGTTGGTCGGAGAGCTCCGAAAATGAAATTTAGGGGAGCCACCGTGGTCCTCTATATATATATGTAAACAGTTTGAAAAAAAGTTAAAGTCGAAAAACTGTTTGATGCATATGAAGCGTGGCGATCGACGCGTTATGCCGTTTTCGGTTAATTGCGTCGGCCTAGTCGTCGCCCAATGTGCGGTAGTGCATAACATGATAAAGTGTTATGTTCTCCTCTAAAATGAGGTGTTTTCTATACTATAGGGGGTTGATGGTGCTCGATGAGACCTCACCCCAAAACAGTCCTCGGCAAGACGTTAAAGTGCATCGGCGGTGGAGTGCGCAGATACACCCGGGTGAGATAAAAAGACAATATTTTCTCTAAGTCCATATAATAAATGATGGACAAAAGAAGCCCGTAAAGAAGTAATATGCACGGGGGCGATCGAGTGCGAAGACACTCGGCATAAGAGAAAGATTGAAAGTTGAATAAAAGTTAAAGTCCAACTTTGAAGTGCTCACGGGAGCCAAATAGTTCGGAAAGAAGTAAAACTAGTCGGCAGTAGAGTACGAACACATGCCAAAAAAGTGGTGCATTTTGACCCCCAAGCTCGACTCGCACTGCCTTGTAGAGCTAAGTGTGGCGGCCCAAACGTGCCTATAATTGCGGTATGTCGTCTCGCGGAGAGCTCTTACTTGCTGCACCAAAACTGTCTGAAAACGGTATATTAGGGGGATGTAGATGTGCGTGCAGTCATGCCGCCTGAGACTACACCCGATAACGGGGACACTTTCTCAAGAAGAACCGTTGAAAACAAAAGTCCTGGGCATGACATTAAAAGGCACCCAGGAGAATGAGGAGCACGCCTGTTGGATGTTTTTGCGGACAGAATATCTCTGACCCTCTGCATTGCAAGTGTTCGCTTCGGCTCTGAAGTCTGACTGCCTCAACACACATCTAAGCAGAATACAGGGTAATATACTCGATAGAGTGTATTCAATTCAATTCTGTATATGGTGATGCTTTGGTATAGGACTTTGGTGTTTTTCTCTAATGCACGCACTCATGTGTCTGATTTCACATATGAAGTGGAGAAGCACGCCTGTTTGCGATGTTTTTGCGGACAGAAGATGTCTTTGGCAACTTTGCGACTCTGTTGTCATTTGATTCCTCTGACCCTCTGCATTGCACAGTGCCTGTTGCTTTGAAACTCCATAATGTGAGTCTATCCTTGGGTGTGTGTAAAAAAGCACGCCTGTTTGATGCTTTTGCGGACAGAAGGTCCCCCTTGACTCGCGCGTCGGAACGAAATTCGATGAGAATCGTACAACTTACCGGGACTCGGTCGATACTCTTATCTTCCACCCTCGTTGTCTCGAAAACCGTTCACTACGATTGCATATGCGAGTCATATTCACGGGGATTCTCCTCTGACCCACTGCATTGCAAGTTTTGCTTCGACTCTGAAGTCTGACTGCCTCAACACACATATAAGCAGAATACATGGTAATATACTAGATAGAGTGTATTCAATTCAATTCTGTATATGGTGATGCTTTGGTATAGGACTTTGGTGTTTTTCTCTAATGCACGCACTCATGTGTCTGATTTCACATGTGAAGTGGAGAAGCACGCCTGTTTGCGATGTTTATGCGGACAGAAGATATCTTTGGCAATTTTGCGACTTGTCATTTGATTCCTCTGACCCTCTGCATTGCACAGTGCCTGTTGCTTGGAAACTCCGTCATGTGAGTCTAGCCTTGAGTGTGTGTAAAAAAGCACGCCTGTTTGATGCTTTTGCGGACAGAAGGTCCCCCTTGACTCGCGCGTTGGAACGAAATTCGATGAGAATCGTACAACTTACCGGGACTCGGTCGATACTCTTATCTTCCACCCTCGTTGTCTCGAAAACCGTTCACTACGATTGCATATGCGAGTCATATTCACGGGGATTCTCCTCTGACCCACTGCATTGCAAGTTTTGCTTCGACTCTGAAGTCTGACTGCCTCAACACACATATAAGCAGAATACATGGTAATATACTCGATAGAGTGTATTCAAGTGTTTGTTCTGTATATGATGATGCTTTGGCATAGGACATTGGTGTTTTTCTCTAACACACTCATGTGTCTGATTTCACATATGAAGTGGAGAAGCACGCCTGTTTGCGATGTTTATGCGGACAGAAGATGTCTTTGGCAATTTTGCGACTTGTCATTTGATTCCTCTGACCCTCTGCATTGCATAAAGCCTGTTGCTTGGAAACTCCATAATGTGAGTCTATCCTTGGGTGTGTGTAGATGTTCTGTTTACGCTTTTGCTTTTGCGGACAGGATATCCCCCTTGACTCGTGCGTCGGAACGAAATTCGATGAGAATCGTACAACTTACCGGGACTCGGTCGATACTCTTATCTTCCCTTACCCTCGTTGTCTCGAAAACCCGTTCATATACGATAGCATATGCGAGTCATTTACAAGGGGATGTCTGACCCACTGCATTGCCGAAGCAGCAACGTCGCTTTGTCGGTCTCACGTGAGTAATCAATAGAAAAAAGTTTAGAGTCCAACTTTGAAGTGCTCACGGCAGAGATCTTGGCCGTAAGACAGTTAATCTGGTCGGCAGTTGGAGCCGGACACTTGCCAAAAAAGTGGTGCATTTTGACCCCCAATCTCTACTCGCTCTGCCTTGTAGAGTTAATTGTGGCGGACCAAATGTCACTATATTTGCGGTATGTTGTCTCGCGGAGAGCTCTTACTTGCTGCCCCAAAACTGTCTGAAAACGGTATATTAGGGGGATGTAGATGTGCGTGCAGTCATGCCGCCTGAGACTACACCCGATAACGGGGACACTTTCTCAAGAAGAACCGTTGAAAACAAAAGTCCTGGGCATGACATTAAAAGGCACCCTGGAGAATGAGGAGCACGCCTGTTGGATGTTTTTGCGGACAGAGAATATCTCTGACCCTCTGCATTGCAAGTGTTCGCTTCGGCTCTGAAGTCTGACTGCCTCAACACACATCTAAGCAGAATACATGGTAATATACTCGATAGAGTGTATTCAATTCAATTCTGTATATGGTGATGCTTTGGTATAGGACTTTGGTGTTTTTCTCTAATGCACGCACTCATGTGTCTGATTTCACATATGAAGTGGAGAAGCACGCCTGTTTGTGATGTTTTTGCGGACAGAAGATGTCTTTGGCGACTTTGCGACTAGTTGTCATTTGATTCCTCTGACCCTCTGCATTGCACAGTGCCTGTTGCTTGGAAACTCAGTCATGTGAGTCTATCCTTGAGTGTGTGTAAAAAAGCACGCCTGTTTGATGCTTTTGCGGACAGAAGGTCCCCCTTGACTCGCGCGTCGGAACGAAATTCGATGAGAATCGTACAACTTACCGGGACTCGGTCGATACTCTTATCTTCCACCCTCGTTGTCTCGAAAACCGTTCACTACGATTGCATATGCGAGTCATATTCACGGGGATTCTCCTCTGACCCACTGCATTGCAAGTTTTGCTTCGACTCTGAAGTCTGACTGCCTTAACACACATATAAGCAGAATACATGGTAATATACTCGATAGAGTGTATTCAAGTGTTTGTTCTGTATATGATGATGCTTTGGCATAGGACTTTGGTGTTTTTCTCTAACACACTCATGTGTCTGATTTCACATATGAAGTGGAGAAGCACGCCTGTTTGCGATGTTTATGCGGACAGAAGATGTCTTTGGCAACTTTGCGACTCTGTTGTCATTTGATTCCTCTGACCCTCTGCATTGCATAAAGCCTGTTGCTTGGAAACTCCATAATGTGAGTCTATCCTTGGGTGTGTGTAGAAGCACGTCTGTATACGATTGCTTTTGCGGACAGAAGGTCCCCCTTGACTCGCGCGTCGGAACGAAATTCGATGAGAATCGTACAACTTACCGGGACTCGGTCGATACTCTTATCTTCCCTTACCCTCGTTGTCTCGAAAACCCGTTCATATACGATAGCACATGCGAGTCATTTACAAGGGGATGTCTGACCCACTGCATTGCCGAAGCAGCAACGTCGCTTTGTCGGTCTCACGTGAGTAATTAATAGAAAAAAGTTTAGAGTCCAACTTTGAAGTGCTCACGGCAGAGATCTTGGCCGTAAGACAGTAAATCTGGTCGGCAGTTGGAGCCGGACACTTGCCAAAAAAGTGGTGCATTTTGACCCCCAAGCTCTACTCGCTCTGCCTTGTAGAGTTAATTGTGGCGGACCAAATGTCACTATATTTGCGGTATGTTGTCTCGCGGAGAGCTCTTACTTGCTGCACCAAAACTGTCTGAAAACGGTATATTAGGGGGATGTAGATGTGCGTGCAGTCATGCCGCCTGAGACTACACCCGATAACGGGGACACTTTCTCAAGAAGAACCGTTGAAAACAAAAGTCCTGGGCATGACATTAAAAGGCACCCTGGAGAATGAGGAGCACGCCTGTTGGATGTTTTTGCGGACAGAATATCTCTGACCCTCTGCATTGCAAGTGTTCGCTTCGGCTCTGAAGTCTGACTGCCTCAACACACATCTAAGCAGAATACATGGTAATATACTCGATAGAGTGTATTCAATTCAATTCTGTATATGGTGATGCTTTGGTATAGGACTTTGGTGTTTTTCTCTAATGCACGCACTCATGTGTCTGATTTCACATGTGAAGTGGAGAAGCACGCCTGTTTGCGATGTTTATGCGGACAGAAGATGTCTTTGGCGACTTTGCGACTAGTTGTCATTTGATTCCTCTGACCCTCTGCATTGCACAGTGCCTGTTGCTTGGAAACTCAGTCATGTGAGTCTAGCCTTGAGTGTGTGTAAAAAAGCACGCCTGTTTGATGCTTTTGCGGACAGAAGGTCCCCCTTGACTCGCGCGTCGGAACGAAATTCGATGAGAATCGTACAACTTACCGGGACTCGGTCGATACTCTTATCTTCCACCCTCGTTGTCTCGAAAACCGTTCACTACGATTGCATATGCGAGTCATATTCACGGGGATTCTCCTCTGACCCACTGCATTGCAAGTTTTGCTTCGACTCTGAAGTCTGACTGCCTCAACACACATATAAGCAGAATACATGGTAATATACTCGATAGAGTGTATTCAAGTGTTTGTTCTGTATATGATGATGCTTTGGCATAGGACTTTGGTGTTTTTCTCTAACACACTCATGTGTCTGATTTCACATATGAAGTGGAGAAGCACGCCTGTTTGCGATGTTTATGCGGACAGAAGATATCTTTGGCAATTTTGCGACTTGTCATTTGATTCCTCTGACCCTCTGCATTGCATAAAGCCTGTTGCTTGGAAACTCCATAATGTGAGTCTATCCTTGGGTGTGTGTAGAAGCACGTCTGTATACGATTGCTTTTGCGGACAGAAGGTCCCCCTTGACTCGCGCGTCGGAACGAAATTCGATGAGAATCGTACAACTTACCGGGACTCGGTCGATACTCTTATCTTCCACCCTCGTTGTCTCGAAAACGCGTTCATATACGATAGCATATGCGAGTCATTTACAAGGGGATGTCTGACCCACTGCATTGCCGAAGCAGCAACGTCGCTTTGTCGGTCTCACGTGAGTAATCAATAGAAATAACTTTAGAGTCCAACTTTGAAGTGCTCACGGCAGAGATCTTGGCCGTAAGACAGTAAATCTGGTCGGCAGTTGGAGCCGGACACTTGCCAAAAAAGTGGTGCATTTTGACCCCCAAGCTCTACTCGCTCTGCCTTGTAGAGTTAATTGTGGCGGACCAAATGTCACTATATTTGCGGTATGTTGTCTCGCGGAGAGCTCTTACTTGCTGCACCAAAACTGTCTGAAAACGGTATATTAGGGGGATGTAGATGTGCGTGCAGTCATGCCGCCTGAGACTACACCCGATAACGGGGACACTTTCTCAAGAAGAACCGTTGAAAACAAAAGTCCTGGGCATGACATTAAAAGGCACCCTGGAGAATGAGGAGCACGCCTGTTGGATGTTTTTGCGGACAGAATATCTCTGACCCTCTGCATTGCAAGTGTTCGCTTCGGCTCTGAAGTCTGACTGCCTCAACACACATAAGCAGTTCGAATAATGGTAATATACTCGATAGAGTGTATTCCAGTGTTTGTTCTGTCTATGGTGATGCTTTGGTATAGGACTTTGGTGTTTTTCTCTAATGCACGCACTCATGTGTCTGATTTCACATGTGAAGTGGAGAAGCACGCCTGTTGAATGTTTTTGCGGACAGAAGATGTCTTTGGCGACTTTGCGACTAGTTGTCATTTGATTCCTCTGACCCTCTGCATTATTGTACAGTGCCTGTTGCTTGGACACTCCGTAATGTGAGTCTATCCTTGAGTGTGTGTAAAAAAGCACGCCTGTTTGATGCTAAAAACTCCGCAATATTATTATTGCGGGAAATTGTTCACGAGGGACAAACGGGGCAAATCCAATACTCGGCGAGAGGTGAAACTCTGAGACCCTTGTAACGATGCCACGAATGTCTTTCCGTTGAACAAAAGTGAATGTCGCCCAGCATTCACGTAACAATACCAGCAAGAGGTGTCAGTGAATAAGGTTGCCAACGGTAACCTAACAAACAGGGATAACTTTACTTACGGGTCTTGTTCCCTACTTCGCCTTAAAAAGTGCGGTAGATGGAGCTTGTTCCCTGAACAGTGGTAGACGGACTTGATACCACCGTCTACGTCGTTCTAAAACTGCTCGCAAAAAGAAGGACAAACGGGGCAAATCTAATACTCGGCGAGAGGTGAAACTCTGAGACCCTTGTAATGGCATGCCATGAATGTCTTTTCTTCGAAACGAAAGTGAATGTCGCCCAGCATTCACGTAACAATACCAGCAAGAGGTGTCAGTGAATAAGGTTGCCAACGGTAACCTAACAAACAGGGATAACTTTACTTACGGGTCTTGTTCCCTACTTCGCCTTAAAAAGTGAGGTAGATGGAGCTTGTTCCCTGAACAGTGGTAGACGGACTTGAGACACCCGTCTACGTCGTTCTAAAACTGCTCGCAAAAAGAAGGACAAACGGGGCAAATCTAATACTCGGCGAGAGGTGAAACTCTGAGACCCTTGTAATGACATGCCATGAATGTCTTTTCTTCGAAACAAAAGTGAATGTCGCCCAGCATTCACGTAACAATACCAGCAAGAGGTGTCAGTGAATAAGGTTGCCAACGGTAACCTAACAAACAGGGATAACTTTACTTACGGGTCTTGTTCCCTACTTCGCCTTAAAAAGTGAGGTAGATGGAGCTTGTTCCCTGAACAGTGGTAGAC
The DNA here is from genome assembly GCA_036925085.1 of Brachycybe producta. Lineage (NCBI taxonomy): Eukaryota > Metazoa > Arthropoda > Diplopoda > Playtdesmida > Andrognathidae > Brachycybe > Brachycybe producta. Next base: position 9,462 of record JAUPFP010000270.1, read on the forward strand.
GGACTTGAGACACCCGTCTACGTCGTTCTAAAACTGCTCGCAAAAAGAAGGACAAACGGGGCAAATCTAATACTCGGCGAGAGGTGAAACTCTGAGACCCTTGTAATGACATGCCATGAATGTCTTTTCTTCGAAACAAAAGTGAATGTCGCCCAGCATTCACGTAACAATACCAGCAAGAGGTGTCAGTGAATAAGGTTGCCAACGGTAACCTAACAAACAGGGATAACTTTACTTACGGGTCTTGTTCCCTACTTCGCCTTAAAAAGTGAGGTAGATGGAGCTTGTTCCCTGAACAGTGGTAGACGGACTTGAGACACCCGTCTACGTCGTTCTAAAACTGCTCGCAAAAAGAAGGACAAACGGGGCAAATCTAATACTCGGCGAGAGGTGAAACTCTGAGACCCTTGTAATGACATGCCATGAATGTCTTTTCTTCGAAACAAAAGTGAATGTCGCCCAGCATTCACGTAACAATACCAGCAAGAGGTGTCAGCGAATAAGGTTGCCAACGGTAACCTAACAAACAGGGATAACTTTAGTTACGGGTCTTGTTCCCTACTTCGCCTTAAAAAGTGAGGTAGATGGAGCTTGTTCCCTGAACAGTGGTAGACGGACTTGAGACACCCGTCTACGTCGTTCTAAAACTGCTCGCAAAAAGAAGGACAAACGGGGCAAATCTAATACTCGGCGAGAGGTGAAACTCTGAGACCCTTGTAATGACATGCCATGAATGTCTTTTCTTCGAAACAAAAGTGAATGTCGCCCAGCATTCACGTAACAATACCAGCAAGAGGTGTCAGTGAATAAGGTTGCCAACGGTAACCTAACAAACAGGGATAACTTTACTTACGGGTCTTGTTCCCTACTTCGCCTTAAAAAGTGAGGTAGATGGAGCTTGTTCCCTGAACAGTGGTAGACGGACTTGAGACACCCGTCTACGTCGTTCTAAAACTGCTCGCAAAAAGAAGGACAAACGGGGCAAATCTAATACTCGGCGAGAGGTGAAACTCTGAGACCCTTGTAATGACATGCCATGAATGTCTTTTCTTCGAAACAAAAGTGAATGTCGCCCAGCATTCACGTAACAATACCAGCAAGAGGTGTCAGTGAATAAGGTTACCAACGGTAACCTAACACATAGAGGGGCAGCTATGTGTAGTGGGTCTACCCACACGACCTGTTGCAGTCGGCTATCCTATCATGCTGCAAGGTGTGTGGTGGAGACTCACGGTGGTGCGTGACGAAGGGCTTAGCTCACCCTTCTCAGCCACCGTCAATGGTGATGACGATCTTGGTGGAAGTGAATGGATGTGAATTGCAGAACACATTCAAAGCAGAAAAAACACATAGAAGATGATGAGGATGACTATGTGTTGTGGGTCTACCCACACGAAGGCAGACAAGCAGTTAATGAATAACCTGCCTAGAAAGACTAATCGAGATTCTCACTTGTGAATTGGTAAGCAGAAATGACAAACGGGTTACGGCGCCCGAATGATGGTTATCCGTGAACGACAGGCTCCTATCGCTAAAGTCGTTGCATGGACTCACTTTTTGAAGTGAAAAAAAGTTAAAGTACAAACTTTTAAATGTCAAGGTGAAGAAATAGTCCGGAATGACGATAAACTAGGCGGCGATTGAGTGCGAACACTTGCCAAAAAAGTGGTGCATTTTGACCCCCAATCTCTACTCGCTCTGCCTTGTAGAGTTAATTGTGGCGGACCAAATGTCGCTATATTTGCGGTATGTTGTCTCGCGGAGAGCTCTTACTTGCTGCCCCAAAACTGACTGAAAACGGTAAATTGGGGGCGAGAGAGAGTTCGTGGCTTGTGCCGTGTGAAGCTCTGCCGAAAGCGGCTGTCTGTTACATGTCTTTGCGGACAGAAGAGGATCTCCGTGATCATCTCTTCTGACCCTCTGCATCGCAGCAGTCTTGTCGCTTCAACGGTAAAGAGTGGCTTGAAACACGGACCCGAAGTGCCATGAACAACGACTAAACTCAGTCCCAATATAGAGTCGTTGGGCATGGCTTAAAACAGTTACACGGAAAATGACTGTGGTAATTCTGGAGCTAATACTATGTGGGGTCGCTATGGATGCTCATAGCGAAAGCGATGATCTTGGTGGAAGTAAATGAATGGATGTGAAATTGCAGAACACATTCAAAGGGAATCGGACATGGCGAAATAAGTGGTGCATTTCTGTGCCGTGTAAAGCTCTTCCAAAAGCGGCTGTCTGTTACATGGTTTTGCGGACAGAAGAAGATCTCTGTGATCATCTCCTCTGACCCTCTGCATTGCAGCAGTCTTGTCGCTTTAACGGTGAAGTAGTACTGAAACACGGACAGAATGAAATGCACGGAAAAAGACTAATCGAGATTCTCACTTGGTGGTGAATAAAGAGTAACGTAGGTGTCCTGAGGCTTGCTCAAGAATAGGGCAAGGATATACAAGAGGTGTCTGTTAAGGTTACCAATGGTAACCTAACACATAGAGGGGCAGCTATGTGTAGTGGGTCTACCCACACGACCTGTTGCAGTCGGCTATCCTATCATGCTGCAAGGTGTGTGGTGGAGGCTCACGGCGGTGCGTGATGAAGGGCTTAGCGCACCCTTCTCAGCCGCCGTCAATGGTGATGACGATCTTGGTGGAAGTGAATGGATGTGAATTGCAGAACACATTCAAAGCATAGTGGATGACTATGTGTAGTGGGTCTACCCACACGAAGGCAGACAAGCAGTTAATGAATAACCTGCCTAGAAAGACTAATCGAGATTCTCACTTGTGAATTGGTAAGCAGAAATGGCACACGGGTTACGGCGCCCGAATGATGGTTATCCGTGAACGACAGACTCCTATCGCTAAAGTCGTTGCATGAACTCACTTTTTGAAGTGAAAAAAAGTTAAAGTACAAACTTTTGAATGTCAAGGTGAAGAAATAGTCCGGAATGACGATAAACTAGGCCGCGATCGAGTGCGAACACTTGCCAAAAAAGTGGTGCATTTTGAGCCCCAATCTCTACTCGCTCTGCCTTGTAGAGTTAATTGTGGCGGACCAAATGTCACTATATTTGCGGTATGTTGTCTCGCGGAGAGCTCTTACTTGCTGCCCCAAAACTGACTGAAAACGGTAAATTGGGGGCGAGAGAGAGTTCGTGGCTTGTGCCGTGTGAAGCTCTGCCGAAAGCGGCTGTCTGTTACATGTCTTTGCGGACAGAAGAGGATCTCCGTGATCATCTCTTCTGACCCTCTGCATCGCAGCAGTCTTGTCGCTTCAACGGTAAAGAGTGGCTTGAAACACGGACCCGAAGTGCCATGAACAACGACTAAACTCAGTCCCAATATAGAGTCGTTGGGCATGGCTTAAAACAGTTACACGGAAAATGACTGTGGTAATTCTGGAGCTAATACTATGTGGGGTCGCTATGGATGCTCATAGCGAAAGCGATGATCTTGGTGGAAGTAAATGAATGGATGTGAAATTGCAGAACACATTCAATGGAAACGGACATGGCGAAATAAGTGGTGCCGTGTAAAACTGTGGTAATTCTGGATGCTCATAGCGAAAGCGATGATCTTGGTGGAAGTAAATGAATGGATGTGAAATTGCAGAACACATTCAATGGAAACGGACATGGCGAAATAAGTGGTGCCGTGTAAAACTGTGGTAATTCTGGATGCTCATAGCGAAAGCGATGATCTTGGTGGAAGTAAATGAATGGATGTGAAATTGCAGAACACATTCAATGGAAACAGACATGGCGAAATAAGTGGTGCCGTGTAAAACTGTGGTAATTCTGGATGCTCATAGCGAAAGCGATGATCTTGGTGGAAGTAAATGAATGGATGTGAAATTGCAGAACACATTCAATGGAAACGGACATGGCGAAATAAGTGGTGCCGTGTAAAACTCTGCCAAATTCGGCTGTCTGTTTAATGTTTATGCGGACAGAAGAAGATCTCCGTGATCGTCTTATCTGACCCTCTGCATTTTAGCAGTCTTGTCGTTTTAACGGTAAAGAGTGGTATTGAAACACGGACAGTGAAAGTGATTTGCGTGTTTACATAAAGTGTTAGTGTGTGGGGTTCACTTTATGTAAGCAGAAAAAGTTAAAGTACAAACTTTTGAATTCCAAGGTGAAGAAACAGTCCGGAATGACGATAAACTAGGCCGCGATCGAGTGCGAACACTTGCCAAAAAAGTGGTGCATTTTGAGCCCCAATCTCTACTCGCTCTGCCTTGTAGAGTTAATTGTGGCGGACCAAATGTCACTATATTTGCGGTATGTTGTCTCGCGGAGAGCTCTTACTTGCTGCCCTAAAACTGACTAAAAACGGTAAATTGGGGGCGAGAGAGAGTTCGTGGCTTGTGCCGTGTAAAGCTCTGCCAAAAGCGGCTGTCTGTTACATGTTTTTGCGGACAGAAGAGGATCTCCGTGATCATCTCTTCTGACCCTCTGCATTTTAGCAGTCTTGTCGTTTTAACGGTAAAGAGTGGTATTGAAACACGGACCGTGAAAGTGATTTGCGTGTTTACATAAAGTGTTATGTAAGCAGAAAAAGTTTAAGTACAAACTTTTGAATTCCAAGGTGAAGAAACTGTCCGGAATGACGATAAACTAGGGGGCTGGCGGTGTCGCAATGCGCGCACTGGGAGTCTGACTCCTATCGAAGCTCCACGTGAGCCTAGACGTCCGCAATAATGGGGGGTTTATCACAGCAGACAGAGATGCAAGCGGTGTCGCAATGCGCGCACTGGGAGTCTGACTCCTATCGAAGCTCCACGTGAGCCGAGACGTTATGCGGGCTGTCAGGGCGGGGGGTTATTCACAGCATTTGTCAGTAGCAGGCGGTGTCGCAATGCGCGCACTGGGAGTCTGACTCCTATCGGAGCTCCACGTGAGCCGAGACGCCTTGCAATACCTGACCAACCTTTATGAACTTGTTTCACAGTGAGAGTTTAAAAAGCTCGATGAAAGACAGATTTTGCACGGCACACTATATGCAATTGTGCACAAGTATTATATCTTGAGCCCTTTGCAGATTGTACTGAAACAGATCCTGGTCTCTGATAAATCTTTCTTTAAGAAAGGAAAGCACGCCTGTTTGATGCTTTTGCGGACAGAAAATGGTCTCCCTTGACTCGTGCGTCGGAACAAAATTCGATGAGAATCGTACAACTTACCGGGACTCGGTCGATACTCTTATCTTCCACCCTCGTTGTCTCGAAAACCTGTTCACTACGATAGCATAAGCGAGTCATTTACAAGGGGGTATCTCCTCTGACCCACTGCGTTGCAGACCGTCGCTTTATCCGAGAGTCTCTTTCGACTTTCTGCCTTAGTGCATATAACAGTTTGGTATTTATACATCGTGTTTCATGAACCAATTTTGGGTTGTAAATCGTGAGCGCAGGCACGTATTCTCGAAAGGCCATATGAACACAGTATTTTACCGTGACTTTATTGTGTACTCTGGTAGGAACTGATGGAGATTTTCTCTTTGCGAGAAAAAGAAGCACGCCTGTTTGATGCTTTTGCGGACAGAATTTGGTTCTCCTTGACTCGTGCGTCGGAACAAACTTCGATGAGAATCGTACAACTTACCGGGACTCGGTCGATAGCCTTATCTTCCACCCTCGTTGTCTCGAAAACCTGTTCACTACGATTGCATATGCGAGTCATTTTAACGGGGATTCTACTCTGACCCACTGCATTGCCAGTCCCCGTCGCTTCGACTCTGAAGTTTTTCTCTTTTGCTGCCTTAACACACATATAAGCAGTTCGAAATACATGGTAAACTTATATACTTCTTGCTCTATGAACTGATTTCCAATGAGAAGCGTGAGCACAGGCACGTATTCTCGGGAAAAGACGTTCTCCAAATGGGCCCAATAGAGTATATTCTACTGTGGTAGTTCTGTGGTTATGATGATGCTCTGGTAGAAACTGCGAAAACTTTGGTTGTTCTCGAACACACTCATGCGTCTGATTCTAACCTTGAGGGAGAATAAAAAGCACGCCTGTTTAATGTTTTTGCGGACAGAAAAAGTGTTAACTTTGACGTCGTCGTGCTACGAAGTCATTTTAACAGTATCTCTTCTGACCCTCTGCATTGCATGTTTCGCTTTGACTCTGAAATAATTCTCTCGGTCTTGCTGCCTTAACACACATATAAGCAGTTCGAAATACATGGTAAACATATACTTCTTGCTCTATGAACTGATTTCCAATGAGTAATGAACGTCATCTTGTAGACGCATTCTCGCGAAAGACGTTCTCCAAATGGGCCCAATAGAGTATATTCTACCGTGGTAGTTCTGTGGTTATGATGCTTTGGTGGAAACTGCGAGAACTTTGGTTATTCTCGAACAAATACTCATGAGTCTGAATCTAACCTTGAGAGAGAATGAAAAGCACGCCTGTTTAATGTTTTTGCGGACAGAAAAAGTGTTAACTTTGACGTCGTCGTGCTACGAAGTCATTTTAACGGTATCTCTTCTGACCCTCTGCATTGCATGTGTTGCTTTGAATCCGAAGTTATTCTCTCGGTCTTGCTGCCTTAACACACATATAAGCAGTTCGAAATACATGGTAAACTTATATACTTCTTGCTCTATGAACTGATTTCCAATGAGAAGCGTGAGCGCAGGCACGTATTCTCGGGAAAAGACGTTCTCCAAATGGGCCCAATAGAGTATATTCTACCGTGGTAGTTCTGTGGTTATGATGATGCTCTGGTAGAAACTGCGAGAACTTTGGTTATTCTCGAACACACTCATGCGTCTGATTCTAACCTTGAGGGAGAATAAAAAGCACGCCTGTTTAATGTTTTTGCGGACAGAAAAAGTGTTAACTTTGACGTCGTGCTACGAAGTCATTTTAACAGTATCTCTTCTGACCCTCTGCATTGCATGTTTCGCTTTGACTCTGAAGTAATTCTCTCGGTCTTGCTGCCTTAACACACATATAAGCAGTTCGAAATACATGGTAAACTTATATACTTCTTGCTCTATGAACTGATTTCCAATGAGTAATGAACGTCATCTTGTAGACGCACTCTCGCGAAAGACGTTCTCCAAATGGGCCCAATAGAGTATATTCTACCGTGGTAGTTCTGTGGTTATGATGATGCTCTGGTAGAAACCGTGAGAACTTTGGTTATTCTCAAACAAATACTCATGCGTCTGAATCTAACCTTGAGGGAGAATAAAAAGCACGCCTGTTTGATGCTTTTGCGGACAGAGAAGGTCCCCCTTGACTCGTGCGTCGGAACAAACTTCGATGAGAACCGTACAACTTACCGGGATTCGGTCGATACTCTTATCTTCCACCCTCGTTGTCTCGAAAACCGTTCACTACGATTGCATATGCGAGTCATATTCACGGGGATTCTCCTCTGACCCACTGCATGGCAGACCGTTGCTTTGACTAATGTTTTCTCGTCTTGCTGCCTTAACACAGTAGCAGTTCGATTTGGTACACTTATACTCGTGCTCGAACAAATGCCTTTGAGAATCGTGAGTCGCAACACGTGTAATCTCATAAAGTTCGCCAAATGGGCACGAAAGAGTATATTTTACCGTCGTTCTGCGGTGCTCTGGTAGGAACCGAGACTTTGGTTATTCTCCAACACACACTCGTGTGTCTGAATCTAACCTTGAGGGAGAATAAAAAGCACGCCTGTTTGATGCTTTTGCGGACAGAAGGTCCCCCTTGACTCGTGCGTCGGAACAAACTTCGATGAGAACCGTACAACTTACCGGGATTCGGTCGATACTCTTATCTTCCACCCTCGTTGTCTCGAAAACCGTTCACTACGATTGCATAAGCGAGTCATATTCACGGGGATTCTCCTCTAACCCACTGCATGGCAGACCGTTGCTTTGACCAATGTTTTCTCGTCTTGCTGCCTTAACACAGTAGCAGTTCGATTTGGTAAACTTATACTCGTGCTTGAACAAATGCCATTGAGAATCGTGAGTCGCAACACGTGTAATCTCATAAAGTTCGCCAAATGGGCACGAAAGAGTATATTTTACCGTCGTTCTGCAGTGCTCTGGTAGGAACCGAGACTTTGGTTATTCTCACCCTCGTGTGTCTGATTCTTTCCCATGAGAAAGAAGAATAAAGATTAAGCCGTGCAAGGGAATCTGGTTAACAATTTTCCAGAACTTGGTTGCAGGGATCGCCCGTGAGTCCTTCGGAGACTTTCGGCGAAAGGGCCTGAGAGACTAACGTCTTCTGTTTGTGTAAGTCTGACTGCATCTCCCCCGAGAGGGACCAAGAGTCAGCGATAAGCACCGCACTCGTTGCGGTGTCAGGTACCTCCGTCGAACTATAAGTATCCGGGGCAGGGAGTACGATTCTCGCACCAGGCCAAAGAAAATCTGTTTGACAGTTTTCCAAAACTTGGTTGAAGTCATCGCCCGTGAGTCCTTCGGAGACTTTCGGCGAAAGGGCCTGAGAGACTAACCGTCTTCTGTTTGTGTAAGTCTGACTGCATCTCCCCCGAGAGGGACCAAGAGTCAGCGATAAGCACCGCACTCGTTGCGGTGTCAGGTACCTCCGTCGAACTATAAGTCTCCGGGGCAGGGAATACGACTCTCGCACCATGTTCTAACTAACGCTGCGTGCGTGCTTGGTGAGTCTGATTCTTTCTCGTGAGGGGGAAAAAAAGATTAAGCCGTGCAAGGGAATCTGGTTAACAATTTTCCAGGACTTGGTTGCAGGGATCGCCCGTGAGTCCTTCGGAGACTTTCGGCGAAAGGGCCTGAGAGACTAACGTCTTCTGTTTGTAAGTCTGACTGCATCTCCCCCGAGAGGGACCAAGAGTCAGCGAGAAGCACCGCACTCGTTGCGGTGTCAGGTACCTCCGTCGAACTATAAGTCTCCGGGGCAGGGAGTACGATTCTCGCACCAGGCCAAAGAAAATCTGTTTGACAGTTTTCCAGAACTTGGTTGAAGTCATCGCCCGTGAGTCCTTCGGAGACTTTCGGCGAAAGGGCCTGAGAGACTAACGTCTTCTGTTTGTGTAAGTCTGACTGCATCTCCCCCGAGAGGGACCAAGAGTCAGCGATAAGCACCGCACTCGTTGCGGTGTCAGGTACCTCCGTCGAACTATAAGTCTCCGGGGCAGGGAGTACGACTCTCGCACCATGTTCTAACTAACGCTGTGTGCGTGATTGGTGAGTTTGTTCTTTCTCGTGAGGGAAGAATAAAGATTAAGCCGTGCAAGGGAATCTGGTTAACAATTTTCCAGAACTTGGTTGCAGGGATCGCCCGTGAGTCCTTCGGAGACTTTCGGCGAAAGGGCCTGAGAGACTAACGTCTTCTGTTTGTGTAAGTCTGACTGCATCTCCCCTGAGAGGGACCAAGAGTCAGCGATAAGCACCGCACTCGTTGCGGTGTCAGGTACCTCCGTCGAACTATAAGTATCCGGGGCAGGGAGTACGATTCTCGCACCAGGCCAAAGAAAATCTGTTTGACAGTTTTCCAGAACTTGGTTGAAGTCATCGCCCGTGAGTCCTTCGGAGACTTTCGGCGAAAGGGCCTGAGAGACTAACGTCTTCTGTTTGTGTAAGTCTGACTGCATCTCCCCCGAGAGGGACCAAGAGTCAGCGATAAGCACCGCACTCGTTGCGGTGTCAGGTACCTCCGTCGAACTATAAGTCTCCGGGGCAGGGAGTACGACTCTCGCACCAAGTTCAAACTAAAGCTGCGTGCTTGCATCGTGAGACATGCAAAAAGCACATGAGAGAGGCAGCTACACTGGTTGATCCTGCCAGTAGTCATATGCTCGTCTCAAAGATTAAGCCATGCAAGTGTAAGTACGGTCCATGAAAGTCTGGGCCTACCGCGAACTGCTCACTAACTCAGTCTCAATATAGTCGCTGGTCACGACTATAAACAGTTAAACGGATAACTGTGGTAATTCTGGAGCTAATACGATGATGAGGCAGAACCCGTGAACTATGAGTGAGATCACCCTCGATCACCGGTGCCGTTTTCAGAAACCCCGCTTTTTGGAACGCACCAAGAACGTAAGTGAATCTCGCGAAACGGCCGATCACCGATCAACCGAGTCGTCCTCGCGACACTCGCGGTGACATTTCGAGAGACGGGTCTGCCTTATCAACCTTAGACGGTGTAGCCATTGTTTCTCGTAGTGCTCACGAGTACCGGGGAATCAGTGTTCGATACCGGAGAGGGAGCACGAGAAACGGCTACCACATCTAAGGAAGGCAGCAGGCACGCAAATTACTCAATGCTGGCTCAGTGAAGTAGTGACGATAAATAACGATGCGGAACTCGATCGAGGCTCCGTTTATCGGAATGAGTTGATGTCAAATCTCTTTCCGAGAAGCTACTGGAGGGCAAGCCTAGTGCCAGCAGCCGCGGTAACTCTAGCTCCAGTAGCATATATTAAAGTTGTTGCGGTTAAAAAGCTCGTAGTCGATTCTGGGTCGGTCCGCCGCAATCTGCAGCTATCGTTCGTTCCTTCTCGATTCTCCTTTCTGGACCCCGAAAAAGAATGAGTTTGGTTATTCCGTGCGTGCGTGACTCCGTGTCATTGCGTGTGGGTTTTCCCTACTTCATTTCTTCTAGGGAGAAGAATGTGTTTATCTGTTGGTTATCGTTCGTTAGAGGCTGTTGCGAAACGAGGACCGCACCTAGGACGGATGACGGATAGGAGCCCGTCCTCTCTGTGACGGTTCTAACAATATGCCCTGCTTCCATTGCCCCCGCCATCGTGTGTGCGTGCGCTCACTCGTTTTGATGTACGTGTTACTGCCTTGTTTGTGTTCGCACTCACACAGTTCATTACATCTTCTCTGTTCGTGATGCCACCACACTTACCGATGGAAAGGGTGGTAAAAATGGACTCAAAGCTTGTGGCCGTTAAACTGTAAAAAAACGGAGTGCGTCGGGGTTTTCTTTCCCGTAAGTGTTCATCCGTCGGAGTTACTTTGACAAAATCTCAATGCTCAAAGTAGGCTCTCGCAAATTACGTTGAACTATGCCTGAAAGATACAAGCATGGAATAACGAAGACGACCTCCCGAATAAGATTGAACGGTAGCATATAATTTTATTTCGGTCTAAAGAGGTCACGATCTTCTCGTTGGTCTTGATCCGATAAAAAGCCACCTAGTCCGATGCGCGGTCTCTAAACGAATCTAAAAGACGTCGATTTGTTACGGAACACATATTCGCACTCTCGCATCTGCGATTGTCGTGTTGCTGTGGAACTAGTGAACTTCGTCTTATTTACGGATGAACCGTCGCCGGGCGCCAAACCTCTTTGATGCGGGGAGAGCTCGCCACTTACCGTCGCACACACAATCCTAGCGATTGTTGTTGTGACGTGCGTGGCATTCTACGGGCTCTCCGTCGATGCATCGCAAAGGGGAGGTAATGTTCAAAAGGGACAGACGGGGGCAAACGTATTACGGGGCGAGAGGTGAAATTCGAAGACCCTCGTAAGACGACCAAGAGCGAAAGCATTTGCCAAGAATGTTTTCTTTGATCAAGAGCGAAAGTTAGAGGATCGAAGGCGATCAGATACCGCCCTAGTTCTAACCATAAACGATGCCAACCAGCAATCCGCCGTGGTTCCTCCAATGACCCGGTGGGCAACTATTCCTCGGGAAACCAAAGTTTTTGGGTTCCGGGGGTAGTATGGTCGCAAAACTGAAACTTAAAGGAATTGACGGAAGGGCACCACCAGGAGTGGAGCCTGCGGCTTAATTTGACTCAACACGGGAAAACTTACCCGGCCCGGACACTGCAAGGATTGACAGATTGAAAGCTCTTTCATGATTCAGTGGTTGGTGGTGCATGGCCGTTCTTAGTTGGTGGGGTGACTTGTCTGCTTGATTGCGATAACGAACGAGACTCCAGCCTGCTAATTAGACCGACGACCCTCGTCACTTCGGGAGCAACCCTACTTCGCACCTTGGCATTGAGGCCCATGTCTCCTTGCTAGCGGGGTTTGTGTTTGTCTCTCGTCGATCGACGAACAGGGCGCTCGGCAAAAAATACCAACTTCTTAGAGGGACGGGAGGCGTCTAGCCTTACGAGAACGAGCAATAACAGGTCTGTGATGCCCTTAGATGTCCGGGGCCGCACGCGTGCTACAATGTGGGACGCATCGCGTCCATTCTCGAGAGCCCAGCTCGAGAGAGTTACCCTTCTTCGAGGGGGTAACCGCTGAAATTCCAAAGTACGTGATTGGGACTGTGGCTTGCCAACTTTCCCACACGAACCTGGAATTCCTAGTAGCCGTGAGTCACTATCTCGTGGAGATTACGTCCCTGCCCTTTGTACACACCGCCCGTCGCTACTACCGATCGAATGGTTTAGCAAGGTCTTCGGACTGCAGAACGGTCGTGAAATTCGCTTTCATCGACTCCTGTGGAAAGTTGCCCGAACTTAACCATTTAGAGGAAGTAAAAGTCGTAACAAGGTTTCCGTAGGTGAACCTGCGGAAGGATCATTATTTATAAGGACTTAGTCTTAAATATTGAAGGATCGTTTAAGATTATCTAAGTTGCTTATCAGGTCTGACGGTGCCCTGAAAAATTGGCCGAGTCGGTTCCATGAATAGGTGGATGAAGCGTAACCATCCACTGACTTCAAAAACCATCACCACAAGGTTTTTTGTTCGCTACTACTACTACAAAAGTGTGGTAGATCAACGAACTTTTTTTCCTTGAACGCTGGTGGACGCAAGTGCGGCGCGAGTGGTGATAGACGTTGACCGTCGCACCCGTCAACCACCGTTCTAAAAACTCCGCAATATCATTGCGAGAAACTGTTCACGAGGGACAAACGGGGCAAATCTAATACTCGGCGAGAGGTGAAACTCTGAGACCCTTGTGATGACATGCCATGAATGTCTTTTTGTTGAACAAAAGTGAATGTCGCCCAGCATTCACGTGAAGATCAGATCCGCCCTAAATCAAAACCATAAACGATACCAGCAAGACCTGCAATCTGCCGTGGTTCCTCCAATGACCACCGGTGGGAAAAACTATTCTTACGGGAGTAGTCTGGTCGCCAACAAAAGTACTGTCGCAAAACTGAAACTAAGGAATTGACGGAAAGGCACCACCACCAAGAGTGGAAAAGGTAGCCTTCTCACAGGGATAACGAACGAGACTCCAGCCTGCTATTCAGGCCGACGACCGTCATCGTCACTTCGGAGAAGAAGCAGCCCTGCTACGCACCTTGGCATTGAGGCCCATGTCTCCTTGCTCGCGTTTGGGTTGCTGTCTCTCGTTGATGATCGATGAACTCAGGGTCGCTCGGCAATAACAAATCCGCTAATAAAACTTGACATCTAAGGAAGGCGGAAAAAGGTCGTGTGCCAGAAAGATCCACACCAGTACGGCAGGGTGTGGAACTTTGGCATACTTTGAAGCACATATGTGTCCGTGAATAAGGTTACCAACGGTAACCTAACAAATCCAGGGATAACTTAACATATGGGTCTTGTTCCCTACTTCGCCTTAAAAAGTGAGGTAGATGGAACTTGTTCCCTGAACAATAGTAGACGGACTTGATACCACCGTCTACATCGTTCTAAAACCGCTCGCAAAAAAGACAAACGGGGCAAATCTAATACTCGGCGAGAGGTGAAACTCTGAGACCCTTGTAATGACATGCCATGAATGTCTTTTCTTCGAAACAAAAGTGAATGTCGCCCAGCATTCACGTAAAGATCAGATCCGCCCTAGATCGAAACCATAAACGATACTCCAGCCTGCTGATGAGACCGACGACCCTCATCATCACTTCGGAGAAGAAGCAGCCCTGCTACGCACCTTGGCATTGAGGCCCTTGTCTCCTTGCTCGCGTTTGGGTTGTTGTCTCTCGTTGATGATCGATGAACTCAGGGTCGCTCGGCAATAACTAATCCGCTAATAAAACTGAACATCTAAGGAAGGCGGAAAAAGGTCGTGTGCCAGAAAGATCCACACCAGTACGGCAGGGTGTGGAACTTTGGCATACCTTGAAGCGCAGAGGTGTCAACAAATAAGGTTACCAACGGTAACCTAACACATAGAGGTGGGACTATGTGTATGGGTCTTGTCCTCTACTTCGCCTTAAAAAGTGCGGTAGTTGGAGCTTGTTCCCTGAACGGTGATAGACGGACTTGGAGCACCCGTCTACGCCGTTCTAAAACCGCAATACTGCGGGAGCTGTTCGTAAGGTAGACAAACGGGGCAAATCTAATACTCGGCGAGAGGTGAAACTCTAAGACCCTTGTAATGACATGCCATGAATGTCTTTTCTTCGAACAGCTGGGTCCCGTTTCCCTGAACGGTGATAGACGGACTTGAAGCACCCGTCTACGCCGTTCTAAAACCGCAATACTGCGGGAGCTGTTCGTAAGGCAGACAAACGGGGCAAATCTAATACTCGGCGAGAGGTGAAACTCTAAGACCCTTGTAATGACATGCCATGAATGTCTTTTCTTCGAACAGAATGGTAGACGGACTTTGGACATCCGTCTCCACGTCGTTGTAAAATACCACTCTGGACGGTGGATCACTCGGCTCGTGGGTCGATGAAGAACGCAGCCACTTGCGTGAATTAATGTGAATTGCAGAACACATTGATCATTGACCATTCGAACGCACATTGCGGACTCGAGGCGTAAAAGCCTCTTGTCCACGTCCGAACGAGAGGATGGGTAAAAAACGTCTAACCTAACGTAAAAAACCAGAAGCTCCTTTTGTGGGGTGTCCGTGCTGTTGTGTGTTGGTATGTGTTTAGTTGTGCGTGTAAGTAAGTTGGTTTCGAAAACATAGTACAAGCTTGACCCAAAAGCACAATCGACGACTGCACTGCCGCATACAAACAGTCATTTGCACCACTCATTGGAGACGAAAGTGATCTACGTTGGTTATCGGGCCTTTCCGTTTATCGTCCTGCGCCTTGGATAAACGGTGGCTTTAGAAAAGACGCTTCCTCTAACCATGGGTGAAACATGCCAGTTATTGGACCCTTGTCTGCATCCTTTTTCGAAAGTTTTGTAGTCTTGGCGGTTTCAATATAATTGTTACCTTGTTCGATGCTGGTCGTGCTTCGTGCGCGATTGTTTTTTACCTGATGGTGGGGAAAAAAAGAATATCTTTTCCCTCGTTTCGGACGTGAATACCCGCTGAACTTAAGCATATCATTAAGCGGAGGACAAGAAACCAACTCGGATACCCTTAGTAACTGCGAGTGAACAGGGCAATTCAGTCCAGCACCGAAGCCTCTTTTCCCCTCGTAAGCGGGACTGAGTGCAATGTGGTGTACGGAAGTGCGAGTCCTATCGAACTCTACGATCTCCGAGGTAGGAGTCTTCCCCGAGAGGAAGCTATTACCGAAGATGGTGCAAGTCCCATGTTGGACCTCTGCCGTAGTCGTGGTTTCGTTTACGGAATTCTCGCTTACGAGACCTTCCAAGAGTCGGGTTGTTTGAGAGTGCAACCTGAAGAAGGGTGGTAAATTCCATCCAAGACTGAATACCGATCACGAGACCGATAGCAAACTAGTACCGTGAGGGAAAGTTGCAAAGAACTTTGAAGAGAGAGTTCAAGAGAGCGTGAAATCGTCCAGAGGTAAACGGGTGGGACCCCGAAAGTCGAACGGGAGCGGCGGGTGAGATTCACTTTTGCGTCGATCATCATCACTTTTCATTTCTGCTAATACGTCCTGTTACAGAAAGAAAGTGTCTTGTTGCATCGTCGTAGGTTTTTCTACATCCCCCCTTCTTCCTAGTAGGACGCCGCGAGCCAGTTGCGGGTCGATCTCATGGAACAACTCGTGTGTTTGCGACGATGGTCTTTCTCTCTCAATCTTTTGCGAGAGAAGTCATCGCTGCCCCTTGACTCCAGATCTTCCCACTTGCAAACTGCTGCTCTCTCTCACCATGGATCGATAACAAAGAGTGCTCACGTTATGTCGTCCAGCATAAACTTTATGCGAGACCGACTCCTGTTGTAGACGTGAGCGACTTGTTTTCGGCGGCGAGTAGGTCGGTACCCCACCCGACCCGTCTTGAAACACGGACCAAGGAGTCCAACAAGTAAGCGAGTCATCGGTTTTCCAGTCTAAAACCGAAGGCGAAACGAAAGTGACACTCTCTGTTATTATAATAATAATAACCCTGATGGCGAGATCCTCTACGGGAGGCGCATCGCCGGCCCGTCCGCAATTCTAAGGACGGAGCTCGAGCTTACTTGTTGGCACCCGAAAGATGGTGAACTATGCTTGGGCGGGATGAAGCCAGAGGAAACTCTGGTGGAGGTCCGCAGGGGTTCTGACGTGCAAATCGATCGTCAGACCTGAGTATAGGGGCGAAAGACTAATCGAACCATCTAGTAGCTGGTTCCCTCCGAAGTTTCCCTCAGGATAGCTGGTACTCGGAGAAAAATGCAGTCTCATTCCGGTAAAGCGAATGATTAGAGGAATACGGTGTCGCAAGTGGCGTCGACCTATTCTCAAACTATGAACGGGTGAGAAACAAGAACCCATGCCTAAAATGAAGTCTTGTTTTCGGATGAAGTGGAGTATCTAGTGGGCCACTTTTTGGTAAGCAGAAATGGCGATGTGGGATGAACCAAAAGTACGGGTTACGGCGCCCGATGATGGTTTTCGACGCTCATTAGAGCCCATGAAAAGTGTCGGTAGCTAAAGACAGCAGGGCAGTGGCCATGGAAGTCGGAATCTGCTAAGGAGTGTGTAACAACTCACCTGCCGAAGCTACCGGCCTTGAAAATGGATGGCGCTCGAGCGTGGAGCCTACACCCGACCGTTGCGGCAGAACTTTTGAGAGGTGTCATATGCCGCAACGTGTAGGAGGGTCGCGGCGGTGTGCGCTGAAGGGTTTTTGACGTGAGTCAGCCTGGAGCCGCCGTCGGTGCAGATCTTGGTGGAAGTAGCAAATACTCAAGTGAGAACCTTGAGGACCGAAGTGGAGAAGGGTTCCATGTGAACAGTGCTTGATCATGGGTTAGTCGGTCCTGAGGAGTCGATTGCCGTTCTCTTAATTGATGCATCTTGGCTCCCCAATCTCTCCTACCGTGCGTGGGGGTTAGATGCCTACGAGTGTCTCTCCCTCCTCCACACGATATAACTTGGGATTGTAAGAAGCCTCTGCACAAAATTGACGGAATTGCTCCGAAAGGGAATCTGGTTAATATTCCAGAACTCGGTTGCGGAGATCGCCCGTGATTCCTCTGTTTCTCCCGTACTTCCTAGTAGGCTAGCCCTATGCTCGAAAGAAGACATTACGGGGTGTAAACGAAAAAGAGGACGAGGGCCGAGGCGGTAACGCAAACGAACTCGGAGACTGTCGGCGGGAGTGCCTGGAAGAGTTGTCTTTTCTTTGTAAGTCTGACTGAATCTCCCCTGAATCGGTTCAACCGGAGACGGGGTCCAAGAGTCAGCGAAAAGCACCGCACTTGTCGCGGTGTCAGGTCCATCTCCCGTCGTCCCGTGAAAATCCGAGGGAGCTAGTATGATTCTCGCACCGAACCGTACCCTATATCCGCAGCAGGTCTCCAAGGTGAACAGCCTCTGGTCGAAAGATTAATGTAGGTAAGGGAAGTCGGCAAGTCAGATCCGTAACTTCGGGAAAAGGATTGGCTCTGAGGGCCGTTGCGGCACGAGAAATGCTTACTCTTGAACTTATTTTGCTGCTGCCCACCCCCTTCTGTCTAGTGCGTCTTTAAAAAAGATTTGCCCTAGACTTGGATGTGTGGAAGCAAGTGGTTAAGAAAAAAAGAGTGCTTAGATGGTCTCTCGCAACTCACGCCTACTCAGAACTGGCACGGACCAGGAGAATCCGACTGTCTAATTAAAACAGAGCATTGCGATGACCGCCTGACACAAGTGTTAAGGCCTCGACGCAATGTGATTTCTGCCCAGTGCTTTGAATGTCAAGGTGAAGAAATTCAACGAAGCGCAGGTAAACGGCGGAAGTAACTATGACTTTCTTAAGGTAGCCAAATGCCTCGTCATTTAATTGGTGACGTGCACGAATGAATTAACGAGATTCTCACTGTCCCTACCTACTTTCTTGCGAAACCGCAGCCAAGGGAACGGACTTGGCGAAATCAGCGGGGAAAGAAGACCCTGTTGTGTTTGACTCTAATCTGATTTTGTAAAGGCACGTGTAAGATGTAGAATAAGTGGGAGACGGCAGCGTCAACTCCGATCCCGCTCTTTTGCTCGCATCGGAGGCTGCCGTCACCGGTGAAATACCACTACTTACATTGTCCCTTCACTCACTCGGTGATGGGAAGCAAGTCTTATGCCAAACAGATATCCACGTGTTGTTTACCTGTAACCTTTTTTTCCGAAAATTGGTTGGTTTTCAGACGTGCACAATCTAGGCGTAACTTGTCCGTGAATAAAGCGATGCAAATTTCGCAAAGATTCTCCTCCTGGGCAAAAAATGCTCGATGGCTGATGAATGAGTCCAAGCCGTGAAAGAGAATCGCAACTCCTACCGAGGACAGAATCTGGTGGGGAGTTTGACTGGGGCGGTACATCTACCAAAGAGTAACGTAGGTGTCCTAAGGCCAGCTCAGCGAGGACAGAAACCTCGGCGTAGAGCAAAAGGGCAAATGCTTGGCTTGATCAGCCATTCTCAGTACGAATGAAGACCGCGAAAGCGGGGCCTATCGATCCTTTTGAAAGTTACGATGGTGCCTTATTATAAAGTACACCAAAGTCTTTGAGAGTTTCAAGCAAGAGGTGTCAGAAAAATTACCACAGGGATAACTGGCTTGTGGCGGCCAAGCGTTCATAGCGACGTCGCTTTTTGATCCTTCGATGTCGGCTCTTCCTATCATTATCCCGCAGAAGAGATAAAGCGTTGGATTGTTCACCCACCAACAGGGAACGTGAGCTGGGTTTAGACCGTCGTGAGACAGGTTAGTTTTACCCTCCTGATGACAAAACTGACGATGATGATAATCGTACACGGTCGCCGCGACGGTAGTCCCGCTCAGTACGAGAGGAACGGCGTGGACCGGACCAATGGTGCTCGTGCTTGGTCGATCGGCCAGTGGCGCGAGGCTAAGTCCGTCGAGATAACGACTGAAAGCCTCTAAGTCGGAATCCGTGCCGGTCATTGCGGCGATAAGAGTTTCTATGTTGGCCTCGCGTCCTTGGAACCCAAAGAGTTGGAAAGGTAGGACTAATATAATTAGTCCAATATACCCCACGAACTCGAAGTAAGTTCCTAGGAGACCTGCTACTTTCTCGTAAATCCGTCTTCCACACCGTGAGTCATTTCTTGGTGGAAGGTTCGGTTACCTGGATGTGCGTCTCTCCGGCTCTTATTTAAGAGCAAGAGCGTCCGTTCTCAAGGAAGAGGCATTAAATCGTCTGTAGACGACTCGAGTACCGGTCGGGGTGTCGTACTTAGTAGAGCTCGCTTCTTCAAGCTGCGATCTATTGAGACTAATCCCTGTCTTTTCATTAAGAGACCGATACGGATTTGCTCCCTGCCCGAGTGCTAGGAGCAACATCCACCTTTGAAATCGTGTTTAAACTGTTCATACTTGGAAAATCTCTCGATCAAGTGGATCACTTGGAAGAGAAAGTTCCTGAAAGGCTTATTTTCAATAGGCCTCTTGGACTTTGAAGAAAAAGTTCCTGAAAGGCTTATTTTCAATAGGCCTACTCTCTTGGACTTTGAAGAAAAAGTTCCGAGAAGGCTTATTTTTCAATAGGCCTCTTGGACTTTGAAGATAAAGTTCCGAGAAGGCTTATTTTTCAATAGGCCTACTAATAGGTCGTCCTCGGTAAGACGTTAAAGTGCATCGGCGGTGGAGTGCGCAGATACACTCGGGTGAGAGAAAGAGAGTAAAATCTTTTTCTAAGTCCCAAAGTGCGGTTTTTTACCGTAGAAGGAGGGCCTTCGATATGCGGCATGAAACTCTAGTCTCCGGCAAAGACAGAGTGCGGTTTTTTACCGTAGAAGGAGGGCCTTCGATATGCGGCATAAAACTCTAGTCTCCGGCAAAGACAGAGTGCGGTAGTCTACCGTGGAAGGAAGGCCTTCGATATGCGGCATGGGACTCTAGTCACCGGTAAAACCAGAGTGCGGTAGTCCACCGTGGAAGGAAGGCCCACGATATGCGGCATGGGACTCTAGTCACCGGTAAAACCAGAGTGCGGTAGTCCACCGTGGAAGGAAGGCCCACGATATGCGGCATGGGACTCTAGTCACCGGTAAAACCAGAGTGCGGTAGTCCACCGTGGAAGGAAGGCCCACGATATGCGGCATGGGACTCTAGTCACCGGTAAAACCAGAGTGCGGCAGTCCACCGTGGAAGGAAGGCCCACGATATGCGGCATGGGACTCTAGTCACCGGTAAAACCAGAGTGCGGTAGTCCACCGTGGAAGGAAGGCCCACGATATGCGGCATGGGACTCTAGTCACCGGTAAAACCAGAGTGCGGTAGTCCACCGTGGAAGGAAGGCCCACGATATGCGGCATGGGACTCTAGTCACCGGTAAAACCAGAGTACGGCAGTCCACCGTGGAAGGAAGGCCTTCGATATGCGGCATGGGACTCTAGTCACCGGTAAAACCAGAGTGCGGCAGTCCACCGTGGAAGGAAGGCCTTCGATATGCGGCATGGGACTCTAGTCACCGGTAAAACCAGAGTGCGGCAGTCCACCGTGGAAGGAAGGCCTTCGATATGCGGCATGGGACTCTAGTCACCGGTAAAACCAGAGTGCGGCAGTCCACCGTGGAAGGAAGGCCTTCGATATGCGGCATGGGACTCTAGTCACCGGTAAAACCAGAGTGCGGCAGTCCACCGTGGAAGGAAGGCCTTCGATATGCGGCATGGGACTCTAGTCACCGGTAAAACCAGAGTGCGGCAGTCCACCGTGGAAGGAAGGCCTTCGATATGCGGCATGGGACTCTAGTCACCGGTAAAACCAGAGTGCGGCAGTCCACCGTGGAAGGAAGGCCTTCGATATGCGGCATGGGACTCGAGTTTCCGCCAAAACAACCTGCGTGGAATTTTGGCGGGAAATGTTACCGTAAGGGGTGGCGTTTAGTTGTGCGGGTGCTACCCAGATGGCACTGACGGTACGATTTTGCGCTAAGCCTAACGGTTAACATGGGAGATAGGCCTTTAAGATAAGAAAAAGCAGTTCGATGAATGCCTATGAAGAGTGCTACTCTTGATCATAGACTTGTAAAATCTCTTGATCAAGTGGATCTCTTTGAAGAGAAAGTTCCTAAAAGGCTTATTTTTGAATAGGCCTACTTTCTTGGACTTTGAAGAAAAAGTTCCTGAAAGGCTTATTTTCAATAGGCCTACTCGTCCTCGGCAAGACGTTAAACTGCATCGGCGATGGATCAAAGACGCGTAAGTCAGTAACAATTGAACGGATGGTCGGAGAGCCCCGAAAATGAAATTTAGGGTGGCCACCGTGGTCCTGTATAATACATATACTGAAATGGACTTAGAAAATTTTTGAGTCGAACACGACTTTCGACAATACGCGTAAGTCGGTAACAATTGAACCGTTGGTCGGAGAGCTCCGAAAATGAAATTTAGGGGAGCCACCGTGGTCCTCTATATATATATGTAAACAGTTTGAAAAAAAGTTAAAGTCGAAAAACTGTTTGATGCATATGAAGCGTGGCGATCGACGCGTTATGCCGTTTTCGGTTAATTGCGTCGGCCTAGTCGTCGCCCAATGAGCGGTAGTGCATAACATGATAAAGTGTTATGTTCTCCTCTAAAATGAGGTGTTTTCTATACTATAGGGGGTTGATGGTGCTCGATGAGACCTCACCCCAAAACAGTCCTCGGCAAGACGTTAAAGTGCATCGGCGGTGGAGTGCGCAGATACACCCGGGTGAGATAAAAAGGCAATATTTTGCCTAAGTCCATTTCGAAGACACAAATTGTGCGTAAGTGCATAACATTTGAACGGATGGTCGGAGAGCTCCGAAAATGAAATTTAGGGGAGCCACCGTGGTCCTCTATAATACATATACTGAAATGGACTTAGAACATTTTTGAGTCGAACACGACTTTCGACAATACGCGTAAGTCGGTAACAATTGAACCGTTGGTCGGAGAGCTCCGAAAATGAAATTTAGGGGAGCCACCGTGGTCCTCTATATGTATATGTAATGAAATGGACTTAGAAAATTTTTGAGTCGAACACGACTTTCGACAATACGCGTAAGTCGGTAACAATTGAACCGTTGGTCGGAGAGCTCCGAAAATGAAATTTAGGGGAGCCACCGTGGTCCTCTATATATATATGTAAACAGTTTGAAAAAAAGTTAAAGTCGAAAAACTGTTTGATGCATATGAAGCGTGGCGATCGACGCGTTATGCCGTTTTCGGTTAATTGCGTCGGCCTAGTCGTCGCCCAATGTGCGGTAGTGCATAACATGATAAAGTGTTATGTTCTCCTCTAAAATGAGGTGTTTTCTATACTATAGGGGGTTGATGGTGCTCGATGAGACCTCACCCCAAAACAGTCCTCGGCAAGACGTTAAAGTGCATCGGCGGTGGAGTGCGCAGATACACCCGGGTGAGATAAAAAGACAATATTTTCTCTAAGTCCATATAATAAATGATGGACAAAAGAAGCCCGTAAAGAAGTAATATGCACGGGGGCGATCGAGTGCGAAGACACTCGGCATAAGAGAAAGATTGAAAGTTGAATAAAAGTTAAAGTCCAACTTTGAAGTGCTCACGGGAGCCAAATAGTTCGGAAAGAAGTAAAACTAGTCGGCAGTAGAGTACGAACACATGCCAAAAAAGTGGTGCATTTTGACCCCCAAGCTCGACTCGCACTGCCTTGTAGAGCTAAGTGTGGCGGCCCAAACGTGCCTATAATTGCGGTATGTCGTCTCGCGGAGAGCTCTTACTTGCTGCACCAAAACTGTCTGAAAACGGTATATTAGGGGGATGTAGATGTGCGTGCAGTCATGCCGCCTGAGACTACACCCGATAACGGGGACACTTTCTCAAGAAGAACCGTTGAAAACAAAAGTCCTGGGCATGACATTAAAAGGCACCCAGGAGAATGAGGAGCACGCCTGTTGGATGTTTTTGCGGACAGAATATCTCTGACCCTCTGCATTGCAAGTGTTCGCTTCGGCTCTGAAGTCTGACTGCCTCAACACACATCTAAGCAGAATACAGGGTAATATACTCGATAGAGTGTATTCAATTCAATTCTGTATATGGTGATGCTTTGGTATAGGACTTTGGTGTTTTTCTCTAATGCACGCACTCATGTGTCTGATTTCACATATGAAGTGGAGAAGCACGCCTGTTTGCGATGTTTTTGCGGACAGAAGATGTCTTTGGCAACTTTGCGACTCTGTTGTCATTTGATTCCTCTGACCCTCTGCATTGCACAGTGCCTGTTGCTTTGAAACTCCATAATGTGAGTCTATCCTTGGGTGTGTGTAAAAAAGCACGCCTGTTTGATGCTTTTGCGGACAGAAGGTCCCCCTTGACTCGCGCGTCGGAACGAAATTCGATGAGAATCGTACAACTTACCGGGACTCGGTCGATACTCTTATCTTCCACCCTCGTTGTCTCGAAAACCGTTCACTACGATTGCATATGCGAGTCATATTCACGGGGATTCTCCTCTGACCCACTGCATTGCAAGTTTTGCTTCGACTCTGAAGTCTGACTGCCTCAACACACATATAAGCAGAATACATGGTAATATACTAGATAGAGTGTATTCAATTCAATTCTGTATATGGTGATGCTTTGGTATAGGACTTTGGTGTTTTTCTCTAATGCACGCACTCATGTGTCTGATTTCACATGTGAAGTGGAGAAGCACGCCTGTTTGCGATGTTTATGCGGACAGAAGATATCTTTGGCAATTTTGCGACTTGTCATTTGATTCCTCTGACCCTCTGCATTGCACAGTGCCTGTTGCTTGGAAACTCCGTCATGTGAGTCTAGCCTTGAGTGTGTGTAAAAAAGCACGCCTGTTTGATGCTTTTGCGGACAGAAGGTCCCCCTTGACTCGCGCGTTGGAACGAAATTCGATGAGAATCGTACAACTTACCGGGACTCGGTCGATACTCTTATCTTCCACCCTCGTTGTCTCGAAAACCGTTCACTACGATTGCATATGCGAGTCATATTCACGGGGATTCTCCTCTGACCCACTGCATTGCAAGTTTTGCTTCGACTCTGAAGTCTGACTGCCTCAACACACATATAAGCAGAATACATGGTAATATACTCGATAGAGTGTATTCAAGTGTTTGTTCTGTATATGATGATGCTTTGGCATAGGACATTGGTGTTTTTCTCTAACACACTCATGTGTCTGATTTCACATATGAAGTGGAGAAGCACGCCTGTTTGCGATGTTTATGCGGACAGAAGATGTCTTTGGCAATTTTGCGACTTGTCATTTGATTCCTCTGACCCTCTGCATTGCATAAAGCCTGTTGCTTGGAAACTCCATAATGTGAGTCTATCCTTGGGTGTGTGTAGATGTTCTGTTTACGCTTTTGCTTTTGCGGACAGGATATCCCCCTTGACTCGTGCGTCGGAACGAAATTCGATGAGAATCGTACAACTTACCGGGACTCGGTCGATACTCTTATCTTCCCTTACCCTCGTTGTCTCGAAAACCCGTTCATATACGATAGCATATGCGAGTCATTTACAAGGGGATGTCTGACCCACTGCATTGCCGAAGCAGCAACGTCGCTTTGTCGGTCTCACGTGAGTAATCAATAGAAAAAAGTTTAGAGTCCAACTTTGAAGTGCTCACGGCAGAGATCTTGGCCGTAAGACAGTTAATCTGGTCGGCAGTTGGAGCCGGACACTTGCCAAAAAAGTGGTGCATTTTGACCCCCAATCTCTACTCGCTCTGCCTTGTAGAGTTAATTGTGGCGGACCAAATGTCACTATATTTGCGGTATGTTGTCTCGCGGAGAGCTCTTACTTGCTGCCCCAAAACTGTCTGAAAACGGTATATTAGGGGGATGTAGATGTGCGTGCAGTCATGCCGCCTGAGACTACACCCGATAACGGGGACACTTTCTCAAGAAGAACCGTTGAAAACAAAAGTCCTGGGCATGACATTAAAAGGCACCCTGGAGAATGAGGAGCACGCCTGTTGGATGTTTTTGCGGACAGAGAATATCTCTGACCCTCTGCATTGCAAGTGTTCGCTTCGGCTCTGAAGTCTGACTGCCTCAACACACATCTAAGCAGAATACATGGTAATATACTCGATAGAGTGTATTCAATTCAATTCTGTATATGGTGATGCTTTGGTATAGGACTTTGGTGTTTTTCTCTAATGCACGCACTCATGTGTCTGATTTCACATATGAAGTGGAGAAGCACGCCTGTTTGTGATGTTTTTGCGGACAGAAGATGTCTTTGGCGACTTTGCGACTAGTTGTCATTTGATTCCTCTGACCCTCTGCATTGCACAGTGCCTGTTGCTTGGAAACTCAGTCATGTGAGTCTATCCTTGAGTGTGTGTAAAAAAGCACGCCTGTTTGATGCTTTTGCGGACAGAAGGTCCCCCTTGACTCGCGCGTCGGAACGAAATTCGATGAGAATCGTACAACTTACCGGGACTCGGTCGATACTCTTATCTTCCACCCTCGTTGTCTCGAAAACCGTTCACTACGATTGCATATGCGAGTCATATTCACGGGGATTCTCCTCTGACCCACTGCATTGCAAGTTTTGCTTCGACTCTGAAGTCTGACTGCCTTAACACACATATAAGCAGAATACATGGTAATATACTCGATAGAGTGTATTCAAGTGTTTGTTCTGTATATGATGATGCTTTGGCATAGGACTTTGGTGTTTTTCTCTAACACACTCATGTGTCTGATTTCACATATGAAGTGGAGAAGCACGCCTGTTTGCGATGTTTATGCGGACAGAAGATGTCTTTGGCAACTTTGCGACTCTGTTGTCATTTGATTCCTCTGACCCTCTGCATTGCATAAAGCCTGTTGCTTGGAAACTCCATAATGTGAGTCTATCCTTGGGTGTGTGTAGAAGCACGTCTGTATACGATTGCTTTTGCGGACAGAAGGTCCCCCTTGACTCGCGCGTCGGAACGAAATTCGATGAGAATCGTACAACTTACCGGGACTCGGTCGATACTCTTATCTTCCCTTACCCTCGTTGTCTCGAAAACCCGTTCATATACGATAGCACATGCGAGTCATTTACAAGGGGATGTCTGACCCACTGCATTGCCGAAGCAGCAACGTCGCTTTGTCGGTCTCACGTGAGTAATTAATAGAAAAAAGTTTAGAGTCCAACTTTGAAGTGCTCACGGCAGAGATCTTGGCCGTAAGACAGTAAATCTGGTCGGCAGTTGGAGCCGGACACTTGCCAAAAAAGTGGTGCATTTTGACCCCCAAGCTCTACTCGCTCTGCCTTGTAGAGTTAATTGTGGCGGACCAAATGTCACTATATTTGCGGTATGTTGTCTCGCGGAGAGCTCTTACTTGCTGCACCAAAACTGTCTGAAAACGGTATATTAGGGGGATGTAGATGTGCGTGCAGTCATGCCGCCTGAGACTACACCCGATAACGGGGACACTTTCTCAAGAAGAACCGTTGAAAACAAAAGTCCTGGGCATGACATTAAAAGGCACCCTGGAGAATGAGGAGCACGCCTGTTGGATGTTTTTGCGGACAGAATATCTCTGACCCTCTGCATTGCAAGTGTTCGCTTCGGCTCTGAAGTCTGACTGCCTCAACACACATCTAAGCAGAATACATGGTAATATACTCGATAGAGTGTATTCAATTCAATTCTGTATATGGTGATGCTTTGGTATAGGACTTTGGTGTTTTTCTCTAATGCACGCACTCATGTGTCTGATTTCACATGTGAAGTGGAGAAGCACGCCTGTTTGCGATGTTTATGCGGACAGAAGATGTCTTTGGCGACTTTGCGACTAGTTGTCATTTGATTCCTCTGACCCTCTGCATTGCACAGTGCCTGTTGCTTGGAAACTCAGTCATGTGAGTCTAGCCTTGAGTGTGTGTAAAAAAGCACGCCTGTTTGATGCTTTTGCGGACAGAAGGTCCCCCTTGACTCGCGCGTCGGAACGAAATTCGATGAGAATCGTACAACTTACCGGGACTCGGTCGATACTCTTATCTTCCACCCTCGTTGTCTCGAAAACCGTTCACTACGATTGCATATGCGAGTCATATTCACGGGGATTCTCCTCTGACCCACTGCATTGCAAGTTTTGCTTCGACTCTGAAGTCTGACTGCCTCAACACACATATAAGCAGAATACATGGTAATATACTCGATAGAGTGTATTCAAGTGTTTGTTCTGTATATGATGATGCTTTGGCATAGGACTTTGGTGTTTTTCTCTAACACACTCATGTGTCTGATTTCACATATGAAGTGGAGAAGCACGCCTGTTTGCGATGTTTATGCGGACAGAAGATATCTTTGGCAATTTTGCGACTTGTCATTTGATTCCTCTGACCCTCTGCATTGCATAAAGCCTGTTGCTTGGAAACTCCATAATGTGAGTCTATCCTTGGGTGTGTGTAGAAGCACGTCTGTATACGATTGCTTTTGCGGACAGAAGGTCCCCCTTGACTCGCGCGTCGGAACGAAATTCGATGAGAATCGTACAACTTACCGGGACTCGGTCGATACTCTTATCTTCCACCCTCGTTGTCTCGAAAACGCGTTCATATACGATAGCATATGCGAGTCATTTACAAGGGGATGTCTGACCCACTGCATTGCCGAAGCAGCAACGTCGCTTTGTCGGTCTCACGTGAGTAATCAATAGAAATAACTTTAGAGTCCAACTTTGAAGTGCTCACGGCAGAGATCTTGGCCGTAAGACAGTAAATCTGGTCGGCAGTTGGAGCCGGACACTTGCCAAAAAAGTGGTGCATTTTGACCCCCAAGCTCTACTCGCTCTGCCTTGTAGAGTTAATTGTGGCGGACCAAATGTCACTATATTTGCGGTATGTTGTCTCGCGGAGAGCTCTTACTTGCTGCACCAAAACTGTCTGAAAACGGTATATTAGGGGGATGTAGATGTGCGTGCAGTCATGCCGCCTGAGACTACACCCGATAACGGGGACACTTTCTCAAGAAGAACCGTTGAAAACAAAAGTCCTGGGCATGACATTAAAAGGCACCCTGGAGAATGAGGAGCACGCCTGTTGGATGTTTTTGCGGACAGAATATCTCTGACCCTCTGCATTGCAAGTGTTCGCTTCGGCTCTGAAGTCTGACTGCCTCAACACACATAAGCAGTTCGAATAATGGTAATATACTCGATAGAGTGTATTCCAGTGTTTGTTCTGTCTATGGTGATGCTTTGGTATAGGACTTTGGTGTTTTTCTCTAATGCACGCACTCATGTGTCTGATTTCACATGTGAAGTGGAGAAGCACGCCTGTTGAATGTTTTTGCGGACAGAAGATGTCTTTGGCGACTTTGCGACTAGTTGTCATTTGATTCCTCTGACCCTCTGCATTATTGTACAGTGCCTGTTGCTTGGACACTCCGTAATGTGAGTCTATCCTTGAGTGTGTGTAAAAAAGCACGCCTGTTTGATGCTAAAAACTCCGCAATATTATTATTGCGGGAAATTGTTCACGAGGGACAAACGGGGCAAATCCAATACTCGGCGAGAGGTGAAACTCTGAGACCCTTGTAACGATGCCACGAATGTCTTTCCGTTGAACAAAAGTGAATGTCGCCCAGCATTCACGTAACAATACCAGCAAGAGGTGTCAGTGAATAAGGTTGCCAACGGTAACCTAACAAACAGGGATAACTTTACTTACGGGTCTTGTTCCCTACTTCGCCTTAAAAAGTGCGGTAGATGGAGCTTGTTCCCTGAACAGTGGTAGACGGACTTGATACCACCGTCTACGTCGTTCTAAAACTGCTCGCAAAAAGAAGGACAAACGGGGCAAATCTAATACTCGGCGAGAGGTGAAACTCTGAGACCCTTGTAATGGCATGCCATGAATGTCTTTTCTTCGAAACGAAAGTGAATGTCGCCCAGCATTCACGTAACAATACCAGCAAGAGGTGTCAGTGAATAAGGTTGCCAACGGTAACCTAACAAACAGGGATAACTTTACTTACGGGTCTTGTTCCCTACTTCGCCTTAAAAAGTGAGGTAGATGGAGCTTGTTCCCTGAACAGTGGTAGACGGACTTGAGACACCCGTCTACGTCGTTCTAAAACTGCTCGCAAAAAGAAGGACAAACGGGGCAAATCTAATACTCGGCGAGAGGTGAAACTCTGAGACCCTTGTAATGACATGCCATGAATGTCTTTTCTTCGAAACAAAAGTGAATGTCGCCCAGCATTCACGTAACAATACCAGCAAGAGGTGTCAGTGAATAAGGTTGCCAACGGTAACCTAACAAACAGGGATAACTTTACTTACGGGTCTTGTTCCCTACTTCGCCTTAAAAAGTGAGGTAGATGGAGCTTGTTCCCTGAACAGTGGTAGACGGACTTGAGACACCCGTCTACGTCGTTCTAAAACTGCTCGCAAAAAGAAGGACAAACGGGGCAAATCTAATACTCGGCGAGAGGTGAAACTCTGAGACCCTTGTAATGACATGCCATGAATGTCTTTTCTTCGAAACAAAAGTGAATGTCGCCCAGCATTCACGTAACAATACCAGCAAGAGGTGTCAGTGAATAAGGTTGCCAACGGTAACCTAACAAACAGGGATAACTTTACTTACGGGTCTTGTTCCCTACTTCGCCTTAAAAAGTGAGGTAGATGGAGCTTGTTCCCTGAACAGTGGTAGACGGACTTGAGACACCCGTCTACGTCGTTCTAAAACTGCTCGCAAAAAGAAGGACAAACGGGGCAAATCTAATACTCGGCGAGAGGTGAAACTCTGAGACCCTTGTAATGACATGCCATGAATGTCTTTTCTTCGAAACAAAAGTGAATGTCGCCCAGCATTCACGTAACAATACCAGCAAGAGGTGTCAGCGAATAAGGTTGCCAACGGTAACCTAACAAACAGGGATAACTTTAGTTACGGGTCTTGTTCCCTACTTCGCCTTAAAAAGTGAGGTAGATGGAGCTTGTTCCCTGAACAGTGGTAGACGGACTTGAGACACCCGTCTACGTCGTTCTAAAACTGCTCGCAAAAAGAAGGACAAACGGGGCAAATCTAATACTCGGCGAGAGGTGAAACTCTGAGACCCTTGTAATGACATGCCATGAATGTCTTTTCTTCGAAACAAAAGTGAATGTCGCCCAGCATTCACGTAACAATACCAGCAAGAGGTGTCAGTGAATAAGGTTGCCAACGGTAACCTAACAAACAGGGATAACTTTACTTACGGGTCTTGTTCCCTACTTCGCCTTAAAAAGTGAGGTAGATGGAGCTTGTTCCCTGAACAGTGGTAGACGGACTTGAGACACCCGTCTACGTCGTTCTAAAACTGCTCGCAAAAAGAAGGACAAACGGGGCAAATCTAATACTCGGCGAGAGGTGAAACTCTGAGACCCTTGTAATGACATGCCATGAATGTCTTTTCTTCGAAACAAAAGTGAATGTCGCCCAGCATTCACGTAACAATACCAGCAAGAGGTGTCAGTGAATAAGGTTACCAACGGTAACCTAACACATAGAGGGGCAGCTATGTGTAGTGGGTCTACCCACACGACCTGTTGCAGTCGGCTATCCTATCATGCTGCAAGGTGTGTGGTGGAGACTCACGGTGGTGCGTGACGAAGGGCTTAGCTCACCCTTCTCAGCCACCGTCAATGGTGATGACGATCTTGGTGGAAGTGAATGGATGTGAATTGCAGAACACATTCAAAGCAGAAAAAACACATAGAAGATGATGAGGATGACTATGTGTTGTGGGTCTACCCACACGAAGGCAGACAAGCAGTTAATGAATAACCTGCCTAGAAAGACTAATCGAGATTCTCACTTGTGAATTGGTAAGCAGAAATGACAAACGGGTTACGGCGCCCGAATGATGGTTATCCGTGAACGACAGGCTCCTATCGCTAAAGTCGTTGCATGGACTCACTTTTTGAAGTGAAAAAAAGTTAAAGTACAAACTTTTAAATGTCAAGGTGAAGAAATAGTCCGGAATGACGATAAACTAGGCGGCGATTGAGTGCGAACACTTGCCAAAAAAGTGGTGCATTTTGACCCCCAATCTCTACTCGCTCTGCCTTGTAGAGTTAATTGTGGCGGACCAAATGTCGCTATATTTGCGGTATGTTGTCTCGCGGAGAGCTCTTACTTGCTGCCCCAAAACTGACTGAAAACGGTAAATTGGGGGCGAGAGAGAGTTCGTGGCTTGTGCCGTGTGAAGCTCTGCCGAAAGCGGCTGTCTGTTACATGTCTTTGCGGACAGAAGAGGATCTCCGTGATCATCTCTTCTGACCCTCTGCATCGCAGCAGTCTTGTCGCTTCAACGGTAAAGAGTGGCTTGAAACACGGACCCGAAGTGCCATGAACAACGACTAAACTCAGTCCCAATATAGAGTCGTTGGGCATGGCTTAAAACAGTTACACGGAAAATGACTGTGGTAATTCTGGAGCTAATACTATGTGGGGTCGCTATGGATGCTCATAGCGAAAGCGATGATCTTGGTGGAAGTAAATGAATGGATGTGAAATTGCAGAACACATTCAAAGGGAATCGGACATGGCGAAATAAGTGGTGCATTTCTGTGCCGTGTAAAGCTCTTCCAAAAGCGGCTGTCTGTTACATGGTTTTGCGGACAGAAGAAGATCTC
The DNA here is from genome assembly GCA_036925085.1 of Brachycybe producta. Lineage (NCBI taxonomy): Eukaryota > Metazoa > Arthropoda > Diplopoda > Playtdesmida > Andrognathidae > Brachycybe > Brachycybe producta. The sequence continues at coordinate 41,277 of JAUPFP010000270.1, forward strand.
TGTGATCATCTCCTCTGACCCTCTGCATTGCAGCAGTCTTGTCGCTTTAACGGTGAAGTAGTACTGAAACACGGACAGAATGAAATGCACGGAAAAAGACTAATCGAGATTCTCACTTGGTGGTGAATAAAGAGTAACGTAGGTGTCCTGAGGCTTGCTCAAGAATAGGGCAAGGATATACAAGAGGTGTCTGTTAAGGTTACCAATGGTAACCTAACACATAGAGGGGCAGCTATGTGTAGTGGGTCTACCCACACGACCTGTTGCAGTCGGCTATCCTATCATGCTGCAAGGTGTGTGGTGGAGGCTCACGGCGGTGCGTGATGAAGGGCTTAGCGCACCCTTCTCAGCCGCCGTCAATGGTGATGACGATCTTGGTGGAAGTGAATGGATGTGAATTGCAGAACACATTCAAAGCATAGTGGATGACTATGTGTAGTGGGTCTACCCACACGAAGGCAGACAAGCAGTTAATGAATAACCTGCCTAGAAAGACTAATCGAGATTCTCACTTGTGAATTGGTAAGCAGAAATGGCACACGGGTTACGGCGCCCGAATGATGGTTATCCGTGAACGACAGACTCCTATCGCTAAAGTCGTTGCATGAACTCACTTTTTGAAGTGAAAAAAAGTTAAAGTACAAACTTTTGAATGTCAAGGTGAAGAAATAGTCCGGAATGACGATAAACTAGGCCGCGATCGAGTGCGAACACTTGCCAAAAAAGTGGTGCATTTTGAGCCCCAATCTCTACTCGCTCTGCCTTGTAGAGTTAATTGTGGCGGACCAAATGTCACTATATTTGCGGTATGTTGTCTCGCGGAGAGCTCTTACTTGCTGCCCCAAAACTGACTGAAAACGGTAAATTGGGGGCGAGAGAGAGTTCGTGGCTTGTGCCGTGTGAAGCTCTGCCGAAAGCGGCTGTCTGTTACATGTCTTTGCGGACAGAAGAGGATCTCCGTGATCATCTCTTCTGACCCTCTGCATCGCAGCAGTCTTGTCGCTTCAACGGTAAAGAGTGGCTTGAAACACGGACCCGAAGTGCCATGAACAACGACTAAACTCAGTCCCAATATAGAGTCGTTGGGCATGGCTTAAAACAGTTACACGGAAAATGACTGTGGTAATTCTGGAGCTAATACTATGTGGGGTCGCTATGGATGCTCATAGCGAAAGCGATGATCTTGGTGGAAGTAAATGAATGGATGTGAAATTGCAGAACACATTCAATGGAAACGGACATGGCGAAATAAGTGGTGCCGTGTAAAACTGTGGTAATTCTGGATGCTCATAGCGAAAGCGATGATCTTGGTGGAAGTAAATGAATGGATGTGAAATTGCAGAACACATTCAATGGAAACGGACATGGCGAAATAAGTGGTGCCGTGTAAAACTGTGGTAATTCTGGATGCTCATAGCGAAAGCGATGATCTTGGTGGAAGTAAATGAATGGATGTGAAATTGCAGAACACATTCAATGGAAACAGACATGGCGAAATAAGTGGTGCCGTGTAAAACTGTGGTAATTCTGGATGCTCATAGCGAAAGCGATGATCTTGGTGGAAGTAAATGAATGGATGTGAAATTGCAGAACACATTCAATGGAAACGGACATGGCGAAATAAGTGGTGCCGTGTAAAACTCTGCCAAATTCGGCTGTCTGTTTAATGTTTATGCGGACAGAAGAAGATCTCCGTGATCGTCTTATCTGACCCTCTGCATTTTAGCAGTCTTGTCGTTTTAACGGTAAAGAGTGGTATTGAAACACGGACAGTGAAAGTGATTTGCGTGTTTACATAAAGTGTTAGTGTGTGGGGTTCACTTTATGTAAGCAGAAAAAGTTAAAGTACAAACTTTTGAATTCCAAGGTGAAGAAACAGTCCGGAATGACGATAAACTAGGCCGCGATCGAGTGCGAACACTTGCCAAAAAAGTGGTGCATTTTGAGCCCCAATCTCTACTCGCTCTGCCTTGTAGAGTTAATTGTGGCGGACCAAATGTCACTATATTTGCGGTATGTTGTCTCGCGGAGAGCTCTTACTTGCTGCCCTAAAACTGACTAAAAACGGTAAATTGGGGGCGAGAGAGAGTTCGTGGCTTGTGCCGTGTAAAGCTCTGCCAAAAGCGGCTGTCTGTTACATGTTTTTGCGGACAGAAGAGGATCTCCGTGATCATCTCTTCTGACCCTCTGCATTTTAGCAGTCTTGTCGTTTTAACGGTAAAGAGTGGTATTGAAACACGGACCGTGAAAGTGATTTGCGTGTTTACATAAAGTGTTATGTAAGCAGAAAAAGTTTAAGTACAAACTTTTGAATTCCAAGGTGAAGAAACTGTCCGGAATGACGATAAACTAGGGGGCTGGCGGTGTCGCAATGCGCGCACTGGGAGTCTGACTCCTATCGAAGCTCCACGTGAGCCTAGACGTCCGCAATAATGGGGGGTTTATCACAGCAGACAGAGATGCAAGCGGTGTCGCAATGCGCGCACTGGGAGTCTGACTCCTATCGAAGCTCCACGTGAGCCGAGACGTTATGCGGGCTGTCAGGGCGGGGGGTTATTCACAGCATTTGTCAGTAGCAGGCGGTGTCGCAATGCGCGCACTGGGAGTCTGACTCCTATCGGAGCTCCACGTGAGCCGAGACGCCTTGCAATACCTGACCAACCTTTATGAACTTGTTTCACAGTGAGAGTTTAAAAAGCTCGATGAAAGACAGATTTTGCACGGCACACTATATGCAATTGTGCACAAGTATTATATCTTGAGCCCTTTGCAGATTGTACTGAAACAGATCCTGGTCTCTGATAAATCTTTCTTTAAGAAAGGAAAGCACGCCTGTTTGATGCTTTTGCGGACAGAAAATGGTCTCCCTTGACTCGTGCGTCGGAACAAAATTCGATGAGAATCGTACAACTTACCGGGACTCGGTCGATACTCTTATCTTCCACCCTCGTTGTCTCGAAAACCTGTTCACTACGATAGCATAAGCGAGTCATTTACAAGGGGGTATCTCCTCTGACCCACTGCGTTGCAGACCGTCGCTTTATCCGAGAGTCTCTTTCGACTTTCTGCCTTAGTGCATATAACAGTTTGGTATTTATACATCGTGTTTCATGAACCAATTTTGGGTTGTAAATCGTGAGCGCAGGCACGTATTCTCGAAAGGCCATATGAACACAGTATTTTACCGTGACTTTATTGTGTACTCTGGTAGGAACTGATGGAGATTTTCTCTTTGCGAGAAAAAGAAGCACGCCTGTTTGATGCTTTTGCGGACAGAATTTGGTTCTCCTTGACTCGTGCGTCGGAACAAACTTCGATGAGAATCGTACAACTTACCGGGACTCGGTCGATAGCCTTATCTTCCACCCTCGTTGTCTCGAAAACCTGTTCACTACGATTGCATATGCGAGTCATTTTAACGGGGATTCTACTCTGACCCACTGCATTGCCAGTCCCCGTCGCTTCGACTCTGAAGTTTTTCTCTTTTGCTGCCTTAACACACATATAAGCAGTTCGAAATACATGGTAAACTTATATACTTCTTGCTCTATGAACTGATTTCCAATGAGAAGCGTGAGCACAGGCACGTATTCTCGGGAAAAGACGTTCTCCAAATGGGCCCAATAGAGTATATTCTACTGTGGTAGTTCTGTGGTTATGATGATGCTCTGGTAGAAACTGCGAAAACTTTGGTTGTTCTCGAACACACTCATGCGTCTGATTCTAACCTTGAGGGAGAATAAAAAGCACGCCTGTTTAATGTTTTTGCGGACAGAAAAAGTGTTAACTTTGACGTCGTCGTGCTACGAAGTCATTTTAACAGTATCTCTTCTGACCCTCTGCATTGCATGTTTCGCTTTGACTCTGAAATAATTCTCTCGGTCTTGCTGCCTTAACACACATATAAGCAGTTCGAAATACATGGTAAACATATACTTCTTGCTCTATGAACTGATTTCCAATGAGTAATGAACGTCATCTTGTAGACGCATTCTCGCGAAAGACGTTCTCCAAATGGGCCCAATAGAGTATATTCTACCGTGGTAGTTCTGTGGTTATGATGCTTTGGTGGAAACTGCGAGAACTTTGGTTATTCTCGAACAAATACTCATGAGTCTGAATCTAACCTTGAGAGAGAATGAAAAGCACGCCTGTTTAATGTTTTTGCGGACAGAAAAAGTGTTAACTTTGACGTCGTCGTGCTACGAAGTCATTTTAACGGTATCTCTTCTGACCCTCTGCATTGCATGTGTTGCTTTGAATCCGAAGTTATTCTCTCGGTCTTGCTGCCTTAACACACATATAAGCAGTTCGAAATACATGGTAAACTTATATACTTCTTGCTCTATGAACTGATTTCCAATGAGAAGCGTGAGCGCAGGCACGTATTCTCGGGAAAAGACGTTCTCCAAATGGGCCCAATAGAGTATATTCTACCGTGGTAGTTCTGTGGTTATGATGATGCTCTGGTAGAAACTGCGAGAACTTTGGTTATTCTCGAACACACTCATGCGTCTGATTCTAACCTTGAGGGAGAATAAAAAGCACGCCTGTTTAATGTTTTTGCGGACAGAAAAAGTGTTAACTTTGACGTCGTGCTACGAAGTCATTTTAACAGTATCTCTTCTGACCCTCTGCATTGCATGTTTCGCTTTGACTCTGAAGTAATTCTCTCGGTCTTGCTGCCTTAACACACATATAAGCAGTTCGAAATACATGGTAAACTTATATACTTCTTGCTCTATGAACTGATTTCCAATGAGTAATGAACGTCATCTTGTAGACGCACTCTCGCGAAAGACGTTCTCCAAATGGGCCCAATAGAGTATATTCTACCGTGGTAGTTCTGTGGTTATGATGATGCTCTGGTAGAAACCGTGAGAACTTTGGTTATTCTCAAACAAATACTCATGCGTCTGAATCTAACCTTGAGGGAGAATAAAAAGCACGCCTGTTTGATGCTTTTGCGGACAGAGAAGGTCCCCCTTGACTCGTGCGTCGGAACAAACTTCGATGAGAACCGTACAACTTACCGGGATTCGGTCGATACTCTTATCTTCCACCCTCGTTGTCTCGAAAACCGTTCACTACGATTGCATATGCGAGTCATATTCACGGGGATTCTCCTCTGACCCACTGCATGGCAGACCGTTGCTTTGACTAATGTTTTCTCGTCTTGCTGCCTTAACACAGTAGCAGTTCGATTTGGTACACTTATACTCGTGCTCGAACAAATGCCTTTGAGAATCGTGAGTCGCAACACGTGTAATCTCATAAAGTTCGCCAAATGGGCACGAAAGAGTATATTTTACCGTCGTTCTGCGGTGCTCTGGTAGGAACCGAGACTTTGGTTATTCTCCAACACACACTCGTGTGTCTGAATCTAACCTTGAGGGAGAATAAAAAGCACGCCTGTTTGATGCTTTTGCGGACAGAAGGTCCCCCTTGACTCGTGCGTCGGAACAAACTTCGATGAGAACCGTACAACTTACCGGGATTCGGTCGATACTCTTATCTTCCACCCTCGTTGTCTCGAAAACCGTTCACTACGATTGCATAAGCGAGTCATATTCACGGGGATTCTCCTCTGACCCACTGCATGGCAGACCGTTGCTTTGACCAATGTTTTCTCGTCTTGCTGCCTTAACACAGTAGCAGTTCGATTTGGTAAACTTATACTCGTGCTTGAACAAATGCCATTGAGAATCGTGAGTCGCAACACGTGTAATCTCATAAAGTTCGCCAAATGGGCACGAAAGAGTATATTTTACCGTCGTTCTGCAGTGCTCTGGTAGGAACCGAGACTTTGGTTATTCTCACCCTCGTGTGTCTGATTCTTTCCCATGAGAAAGAAGAATAAAGATTAAGCCGTGCAAGGGAATCTGGTTAACAATTTTCCAGAACTTGGTTGCAGGGATCGCCCGTGAGTCCTTCGGAGACTTTCGGCGAAAGGGCCTGAGAGACTAACGTCTTCTGTTTGTGTAAGTCTGACTGCATCTCCCCCGAGAGGGACCAAGAGTCAGCGATAAGCACCGCACTCGTTGCGGTGTCAGGTACCTCCGTCGAACTATAAGTATCCGGGGCAGGGAGTACGATTCTCGCACCAGGCCAAAGAAAATCTGTTTGACAGTTTTCCAAAACTTGGTTGAAGTCATCGCC
>JAUPFP010000271.1:0-47307 GCA_036925085.1 Brachycybe producta
ACTGACAGGCAGTTAGAAGATACGTGACGGAACAGAAGTTATGCTCCGCCCTTTTTATGACGACTGGCAACTTCTAATTGGTTGGTTATGTAGTCTGACGTCACATGATCCGCCCTTTTCAACGTCAAACCACAGCAACAAACCAATTAGAAGGCCAATTAGCCAACTTCTGTTTGTCCCGATTTCTAATTGCCTGTGTGGCCACGTTCTTCTTCGTTTTTTCAATAGTTGAAATTTTCAAAAAAAGTTCAAATTTTTACTCCTGTGGAAACAAGGCCTAAGTAATATTTTATAAAGAATACATGTATAATGACTGTTGTGTTTCATTTAGCGCCGGTCGTCATAAAAAGGGCGGAGCTAACTTCTGTTTGTCCCATTTCTAATTGCATGTGTGTGGCCACGTTCTTTATGTTTTTTCAACAGTTGAAATTTTCAAAAAAGTTCAAATTTTTACTCCAGTGGAAACAAGGCCTAAGTAATATTTTATAAAGGGCTGTTGTGTTTCATTTAGCACATCCTGTATACCAATCTCATTTTAATTACCCCTGAAGAAATAGTGGGGTGAGGTGAGAGAAAGGTTCAGAGATGGAGAGAATGAAAGAGAGAGAGAGCGATATATATATATAGAAAAGAGAGAGAGAGAGAGAGAGAGAGAAAGTGAATCTGAAATATATTGGGCAATATATATCTTTTGATGTTTGTACATGCATCCGGTTATAAACAAACAAACACACACAGAAGTTAGTTATGTTGGAGTGGCCATTTTTACACACTTACGTATACATATTACATACAAAACAACACAGCATACTTTTGACCATCCCTTTCCCCCCTCCCCCCCCCCCATTAGGTTATTACTTGGGAAGATCCCTTCCTCCCTCCCTCATAACCTCCTCACCTCTCTAACTCTCTCTCCCTCCCCTCCTCCTCTCTTTTGAGCATCTTTTCTTTTTCTCTGCATCTCTTTTAATGTGTACATAGATAGAAAGAGAGAGAGAGAGAGAGAGAGAGAGAGAGAGAGAGAGAGTTGGTTGCTATAATTGTCTTTAATTAACGTTTTTAATTAAAATGTTCACTTACGTCAATGAGCCTCTCAATCAATACGACTTTTGCAAAATGTGTTTGTGGGACTAAAAAAAAGGGAGGAGGTCTAAAAGGGGAGGGAGAAGAAAATAAAGGCCGGGGGGGGGGGGGGGTGAAACAGGATGGTTCCAGTTGCCAAATTTTAATAAATACAAACTGGCGGCGCCCATACTCATGTTTGGATATCTTTCAAAATAAACTTTTTTCATAGATAAAAATTTAAAAAAAAAATGACAAAACTGATATAGAAAGTTTATTTTGAAATAGTTACCCTTCTAGTTTCTAAAACACTTTGAAATTTCTCTTAATATTTCTGCTCTCTTGAAAGGACAGTAAAATTAGCTGTTCTTAAACCACTTTAAGGTTTCATATTATGAGCAAAAATATGTAGAGAAACTAGAGAAACTTGTGTTTTAGAAACTAGAAAGGCTAACTCAATCACTTAAGGTGGTTTTCATGTTGATATCTTTTAAAATAAGCTTTTTTTATAAGTTTGAAAAGAGGACCTAACTATAAAGCGGACAATATTTTATTAAAATTTGCGAAGATAATCAGGATGAGCAATTAAAGTGATTGAGAGCGACCTTCTAGTTTCTAAAACGTATTTAAATATCTCTTTAATTTCTGCTCATCTGAAAGATAAAAAAAAACACCTTAAAGGAAATATCTTTCATCCTACACTAGAGGGCGCTCACTTAAATACAAATAGGGTTCGTGACTCTTTGATTGACATTAGCAAAATAGGTGGGGGGGGGGGGGTTAAGGGTCTCTTAAAAGTTGGGAAATAAACCCCCCCCCCCCCCCCCCCCCAATGAAGAATAATAATAATTTCTCCTTTTTATTTGTTTATCTTTTATTATTTCACATCAACTTTTGTAATTTTCGTTGTTTATTATCAAGAAACCCAATGTTTTTACTTTATTTTTGTAGATTAAACTCTCGGAAATATTGTTAACTCGAGTTGTAGATGGTTAACAGAGGTTTCTTAGGTGGGCCAAAATGATATATAATTTATATATGAGCTCTCGGCTCATCTGTTGAGAAACTAATTTAGTTTCTCTTATTTCTATCTTATAAGGAGGTTGGGTTCTATTATAAAAATTGCTTTGGTTTCACTTCCATGATCGCATCTCATTCATTCCATTTCACTTTCTGTTGTCAACTTTGAGTATGGTGTAATCAATTAAGGAGGAGTAGAGTATGTGGTGATGGAGGAGGGTAACGGAGGGGAGGGTTCTCTTGTGACGTCAATTTCCATTAAGCTCAGAACGCTCGAGCTACTGCTTGCTGTTGTGTGTGTTTTGTATGTGGACTCAGGGGAGGGAGAGGGGACGAAACTAAGGAAGCCATCGTCGGTCAAAACTGTAAATGAACTCTGAAAATTGGCAATTTTCTGACCTTCAAAATATAACCTACAAAAACTGGACTTATGTCTGGCTACACTGCCGCCAATGAGGTGTATAGAAGACAGGTAGTTAGAAATAGGTGAAAACTTCAGCTGGCTCCGCCCTTGTTATGACGACCTGCAACTTCTAATTGGCTGGTTATGAAGTCTGACGTCACATGCTCCGCCCTTTTCACACATGCTCCTCTCTTTTCAACGTCAGACTACATAACCAACCAATTAGAAGTTGCCGGTCGTCATAAAAAAGGGCGGAGCCAACTTCTGTTCGTCCCGATTTCTAAATACCTGTGTATAGAAGTGGTTTTGTCACATACATCTCTGCACAGCACTAAAATTTCGTTTGCTCTCCGCCTTTTTATGAGCGTCAGACCAAATATCAACCAATTAGAAATTGATAAGAGCGGGGCATGTGACATCAGACGAAGTAACAAACCAATTAGGAATTGATGACGCTCATAAAAGGGCGGGGAAAACGAAATTTTAGTGCCTGTGATTCGTCAGGACCCTACAGTAGAAGAACTTTATGCGTTCCAGAACAAACTTGTTAATTCGAATGGCTGTTTCAGAGGGCTTTATTGAAAAATACTTGTGTAAATTGCAAGGTAGATGGCGCCATGCAACCTTCATAGTTGGCCAACTACACTCGTCGCCAATTAGTTTGAAAAGCGAATGCACCCTTTTAGCTCTAAAAGCATCCAAAACAACCTTAATTATCAGAGCACGTGGACAAACTTATACCCAGAACATAATTATAAGTAAAGAGAGAGAGAGAGAGAGCACGTGTAGAGATAAATAGCTATGACGCAAATTAAAAGTTTGACACGTGCAAAAAAAGGAAGAATGTGAGTGTCAGCAGTACATTTCTATGAGAGGAGGGCTAGTGGCGCCATCTAACGCTGCAGGGTGCAAAATAAATGATCTACTTGCATTTCTTAAATTGAAATGTTCTGTAAAGTGTTTTATTTTGAAAGTTTTTACTCCCGTGTTTATTGGATGGGATAGAAAAAGACGAAAGTTTGATGTGGAGATGGGGCGGGGGTGGGGGTGGGGCTGTCACATTTTCACTTAGAAATCTACGTGGATAATAAGATAGATAGAATGAAAAAAAAACCCCTCCTCTTATATAACGTAAAATATTTTTGTATAAATCGAAAAAAAAGGTGATTTTCAATATAATATATATAAAGGTATTAAATAACGTTGAAAAGAAGAATCCTTCTTCGTTTTCTGGATGGACTTCAGGAATTGAGGTTTTTCTAACTCGTTTTCAAATGAAAGAGAGACGAGAGGAAGAAGAGCCTTTAAAGGTTCCCCCTCCTCCTCCTCCTCTTTCCTCCCTCTTCCCTTCTCCCCTCCCCTATTCTGTTGACTAATATTAACGCAAATAATATAGGGTTCAGTCTCTGGCCCCTCCTTCTCCCCCTCCTCCCCATCTTCACATCATCTGTCGCCACTAATGAAATTCCCGATGCCAACATTGGGTCAGTTATGGATTTCTTTGGAGCTTCTTCTTCTTCTCTTTTTCTCCTCACTTTGTATATTTTATATATTATTTTCGGGGGTCCTTTTCCTCTCATCTTCTAAATTTTCTAATATAACTTTGGCCCCATCTTTTCTCTCTTTCATTCTCTCTCTCTCTCTCCCCTGTTTTCATTGGCTAGCCTCATTCATATATACACAGATAGATAGATAGACAGAAAAAGAAGTCCGACAGATTTCAACGTTATTAAATTAAAGTTATTGTGAACTAACTCTCTTTCCCTCCTTCTCCTCTCTTTCTTTCTCTCTATTTCTCTTTATATTTCTTCCTCTCTTTCTCTCCTCCTATTTTTCATCCCTTCCCCTCAATTTTTCATTCGTATTTCATTCAAGGGTGAATGGAGCGACATCTGTTGCCTTAATTTATAACTTAACATTTTCAGACAAAAGATCAATGAAGTTTTCAAATGTTTTTTATGAACAGCTGATTTTTGAAACTCTTCTATTCTATATATTCTAACAGGCATTTGGGCGCAGCCTAATACCTTGTACACACACACATGAGTTAAATGAATTCAAATTAAATGTGTTTAGGTGAATTATACGGAATCCAGTTAAGGACAGATGAACCCAAATAAAAATTGACTTTTATTATTAATATTTTAAATTGAAAATACTAAATCAATATTTTAATGTCAATAGTTTAAATATTTAAGTATTAACTCAATATTTTGAGATTATTAACTGAATAAATTGAATTCGACGACATATTGTTTGTTTGTCCTTCACAGGGCTCTGTAGAACACGTTTATTATTTAAATGCATTTAAATTATCAGCTGTGTGTGTGTGTACTAGGTATAACAAGCAGTTGGGCGCAGCCAGAGCAATTTTGTTTATATAAAAAGTTAATTTTGAAAGATTATTAGATTTCTAATAAGTCTTTCAACTTTCACCTCTTTCAGGTGTAAAATGAAGAGAAATTTGATAGTGTTTTAGAAACTAGAAAGGTAGCTTAATCACTTAAGGATGTTTTAATGTTTTGATATCTTTTAAAATAAGCTTTTTTCTACTTCAAAAGTTTGGGTATGAGACTCATCTTTTATAGTAAACGATATTTTTTGTGAATTTTTCGTCTATAAAAAGTTTATTTTGAAAGATATCGACATGAAAATAACTCTCAAAAGTTAAACCTTGAAGTTAGAAACTTTAAAATGATTTTTAAAAACTAGATGGGTTGTACCTGAATCACTTAAGGTTATTTTCTTATTTGATATCTTTCAAAATAAACTTTTTATAGACAAAAATTGCAAAAATATCGTCTGCTTAAAGTTGGGACGTTTTCAAACTCATATAAAAAGCTTATTTTAAAAGATATCAACATGTTAATACCGGGAAGTGATTGAATTACCCTTCTAGTTATTAAAAAACATTTTCAAATCTTTCACTTCAACGTTCATCTTTTTGAGTTATTTTTATGTTTGATATCTTTCAATATAAACTTTTTATGATACAAATTCTAGCATAATAAAGCTTATTTTGAAAGATAATCACGATAAAAATAACTCAAAAAGTTGAATTTTTGAAGTGAAGAGACTTGAAAATGTTTTTTTTTTTTAAAAAACTAGAAGGGTAATTCATTCACTTTCGGGTTGATATCTTTCAAAATAAGCTTTTTTATGTTATAATTTGTATCATAAAAAGTTTATATTGAAAGATATCAAACGTAAAAATAATTCAAGTTTCTCTTAATTTTTCATTTCTGAAAGACGAAAAAATAATCAAAAAAGAGTTTGAGGGATGTTTACACTTAAATTAAAAATAATAACTTTGTTGTTTGTTTTTTTCTAAGAAACTCAGGTGTAAAACATAATCAAAAATGAAGATTAATTGTTTTTTTTTTAATTAAGGGTTAAACTTTTTAAAATGAAAAATGGGTTTGTTTACGAAAGAATTTTTGTCTTAAAAAAAGTGAAAATTTTAATATAATTTAAAAAAAAAGAATTCCTTATTCCTGATTATTAGAAAACGGTTTTAATTTCACTTTTCTATAAATATTTGATGTATTTTTAGGGGGGGGGTGACGTTTGGGGCCGGGAGGGGGGCTGGAGGGTTCTTGTCTTATTTTTTAATATTGTTAAAGGTCCATTGTTTATAATTTATCGATTTGTTATTATTGGAGTCTAGAAATTAGTTTGAAAGCGACGTAATAATAAAATATGGTTCAGGAGAAAAGGGGGTCGGAGGGAGAGGGTATATTGAGGGACAGGTGAAATTGCTATTAAAAGTGAGGGAGGGAGGGTGGGAAATTTTTTGACATATTTATTTCGTTGACATATTAATAAACCATCACGTTGAGGGGCTGAAAAAAAAAAAGTAATTTGAGAAATATCGAATGGTAGCGACACCTAGTGGTTGCTAGTAAATCTCATAGGACCTATCGCTCGCTCTCTCTTTCTCTCTCTCTCTCTCTCTTCTGAACATATATAATAATAAAAACCATTCATAATTTATTTCTATAATGCGATTTTATTTTCGGATCACTTCTTTAAATCATGATTTCAGATTAGAATTACCTTTAGTTAATTAAAAATTTCATAAATAGGACGTTAGAGGGCGCTTTTTTCAGCCTTTTTAAGTTTTTTTTTTTTTTTTGGAACAAGTTAGATTCGCTGGTCCGTTTATGACGTGTCGGGTTTTGATTACAATACATATGTTACTTGTCAATCTGCGGAATCAGGCAGTCTGCAGATTGCCTAGGTAATGTGCAAAACAACCAACTCTGCTAGTAGTTAGTGAATCTGCAAAATTCAACAACACCTAAAATGTATTGAATTTTGGCAGATTCATTAGCAGTTTGGTGGTTTTACAGATTGCCTAGACAATTTGTAGATTGACTGATTTCGCAGATTGACAAGTAACATACACACAAGTCGCTTAAAAGAACGTATGGAGAGAGGTTTTTTTGCCAAGCAAAGTGTTAGAAACTAGAAGAGTAAATAATGTTTTAAATTATGTTTTTAAGATTAAAGTAGATTTGAGAAAAAAAAAATTAAATTAAAAATTAAATGTGTAAATTTTGTTTTAAAAAGTTTTATTATGAGAGGAAATTTTTTTACTCTTCAAGTTTCTAATACATTTTTAATTTCTTGTGTTTCAAGTGTTTTAGAAACTAGAAGGGTTAGCTCAATCACTTAGGGATATTTTCATGTTGATATATTTTAAAATAAGCTTTTATGTCAATTTTGAAACTGACCCAACTTTTAAGCCGATTTTAAAAGAAATATCAAACATAAAATTAACTAAAATAAGTGTGATTGAAGCTACCTTTCTAGTTTCTAAAAAGACTTTCTAGTTTCTTTTTATCTTGTGGCTCTCCCCTGAAATATACAGAAAATAATCAAAAAGATCAAAATTCAGGCGTTATGTTCATGAAACAGCTTATTTTGAAAGATATTAAACATTGAAATTACAACTTAAGTGATTGAAACTACCCTTCTAGTTTCTAAAAAAAGACATTCCAGTTTCTTTTCTTTGCTATCAAAATAGGATTTTTATGTCTTTGTTTGAAAATGATCCAAATTTATGAAAACAAGGTTTTTTTTTTTGTTTATAAAAAGTTTATTTTGAAAGATAATATCACCATGAAAGCAGCGACCCATTCTAGTTTTTAAAAAAACAATTTTCAATTTCTTCTTCTGAAACTGCAATCACACTTGTTCATAAAACATCTTAAAAGCTTGAGACTAGTTCAGAAAGTTCTGTAAATGGTCTCGGCCCTTTTGCGGCCCACTTTGTCCAACAAGCGATTGATATTAGTTGTTGCGCATGCGTTAAAACAGAGAGAGAGAGAGACCCTAATTGCTAATTAGTTTGCAAGACTTTTGATATTTGTTTTGATTTAATTTTTATTGTTGGTTCTGTTGTTCCTTTTTTGAACACGTGTAAATTCCTAAGTGGTTCTCTTCTAGCGGCTATTTTTCTTCATTTATTCAGTTTGTAATTTGCGCTAGAAAAAGGGGGAGGAGGGGATTGAGGTGGGATCATAGGGAGGATAACTTTTTTCGAAAGGGGGGGGGGGGGGGGGGACTTTGTCGCAGTCTCCATTAAGATGAAATTAAAAATCTTCTTTTTTGGATGAAATCGATTTCGTCTATCTGTGGGCCCGCGCCCCCCCCCCCCTTTTTTTACTTGTTGTTGTTGTACTGTACTTAATACCACCCAAGTATAACCCTCCCCCACCCACCCACCCTCCTCCTCAAGTTCTTTACCCCCCCCCCCCCCACTTCTTAACCACCCCCCTCATAACTCGCCTTTGTTCCAGTTAATTGAGTCAGGCATTAATTAGATTGTTTACTACATGCTTCATAAATTTGAGCTGCTTGCAAATAAACCTGTGAAAGTCGCAGCTGCTCACTATAAATTAATGGTAGGGAGGAGGAGGAGGAGGACTTCACAACATATAATATGATGGTCATTGGCACTTTATACAAGTCAGTTTGTGTATGTTTTTCACAGTAGATGGCGCTGAATAACGTTTTCTGATAAGAGCTATTGACTAGACAGGCAATTAGAAATCGGGACATACAGAAGTTGGCTCAGCCCTTTTTATGACGACCGGCAACTTCTAATTGGTTGGTTATGTAGTCTGACGTCACATGCTCCGCCCTTTTCAACGTCGAACCACACAACAAACCAATTAGATGTTGCCGGTCGTCATAAAAAGGGCTGAGCCAACTTCTGTATGTCCCGATTTGTAATTGCCTGTATTGGCCAGAGATCCATAGCTCTGTTTTCTGATATGCTGATTGTGTTTCGGGACAAAGATACAAAAGTTTAACATCTGTCTCTGGACAGGAACAGAGGTTAAGTGTGTCTGGACACTAATAATATGGTTTAAGTTGTGTCTGAACATGAATAACAGGTTAAGATGTGTCGGAACATGAAAATGAAGTTAGAAATGTGTCTGGACACGAATAGCAAGGTGTAAGATGTGTCTGGACACGAATAGCAAGGTGTAAGATGTGTCTGGACATAAATTGCAAGGTGTAAGATGTGTCTGGACAGAGATATCAGGGTTTAAGAGGTGTCTGGACATGAACACGAAGTTGAAATGTGTCTGGACACTTTAAATAGCTAAAATGGCCTTGCAATTTATAGATTTTAGCATAAAAAACGGCCAAAGAATTTGTTTTGTTTGTTGAAAAAGTCATGAAACTAATGTTTTGTGTTTCTGTTTTTCTTTTTGTGTTCAGGATGTTTGGCAACACTGGAGCGTGTACTTCGTGTGGTCAGGTGATCCCCGCAAGTGAGTTCGTTATGCGAACGCAAGGTAACGTCTACCACCTAAAGTGTTTCGCTTGTGTGAAATGTCACCACCGGCTAGTGACCGGCGATAGGTACAACGTGATCAATGGCAACCTGTTGTGCGAACAGGACTGTCATAAGTTTCTTAAGGGAGCGATCACAGCGACCGGTCCGGGAACCGGTCGTAAGACTAAAATAAGCCGTCAAGATGCGAGACAGAACAAAATGGCGAAAGCGGCGGCCATGTCTCAGATCTCGATGGATCTCAATCAAGGCGCGTTCATTTGACGCCAGGTGGAGCAGGAGGCAGATCAGTTAGCTGTGCATCAACATCACCACCAGGTGGTGCAACAGCAGCAGCAGCAGCAACAACAACAACAACATCATCCACCCCCACAACAACAACAACAGCAGCAACAACAGCAACAGCAGCAACAACAACAGACTATGGTTTTACAACCGTTGCCAAAAGCATCGGGTCGAGGTGCTAAAAAGGGTTCTACGGGACGACCGCCTAGAAAAAGGGCGAAAGCGGGCGCTGCGGGTGCCGCCATGACGCTGGCGAACTGTCGTATCGAGCCAGACATGGGTGGTGTAGTAGACTCACCGCACCAACAGCACCATCAACATCATCATCATCAACTTCATCCGAACTTTGGTGTTGGTGGTGGTGGAGGTGGCGCTGGTGGTCCCTCTGTACAGTGTCCTATAGAAATGCAACAGCAGCAGCCGCCAGGCGGCGCTTCTTCGCACCCTTCGGCTGCCTCACCCGCTCAGCAGCAGTTGAATTCGGGTTCGGTTCCGTATCCATATTCGGGATCGGATACGAGGGGGTTTATGTAAAAGTTAGCGGAGGAAAGGGAAACACGAAAACGAATTTTCAAAATCACATTTTTATCACAAAATTTCGGCCATTTTTAATTAATGTTTTTTTTTTCTTCTTCATTTTGAAATTTCATTTTTAAGATCTAATTAGAGAAATTTGTAAATTTACTTTCAAATCTAGAGTTTTAGGGGTTTTTTAAAAAATGAATTTCCAAGTCTATAAACTAGAAACTAGAAGAGTAAAGAAGTTGAATGACGAAAATATCTTTGAAAATAAACTTTTTGTACAAATTTGTTGTCATAAAATGTTTTATTTTAAAAGATATCTTTGTTTTTACTCTTCTAGTTTCAATTTGATTATTTCTGTCTTTCAGGTGAGCAAAATGAAGAGAAACTAGAAAGTGTTTTAGAAACTAGAAGAGTCACTTAATATCGTATTTTCAGGTTTGATATTTTTGAAAATAAACTTTTTATGTTAAAATGTTTTAAAAATAACTCGACTTTAAGCAGACGATATTTAATTTTTGTTCTATAAAAAGTTTATTTTGAAAGATAAATCAAATCTGAAAATACGCGATATTAAGATGATTCAGCTAGGCAATTCTAGTTTCTAACACACTTTCAATGTTGCGCTTCTTAAAACATAGAAAATAACCTTTCAAGAGTTTTTAAGATTTGCTTCTAAAAATGTGTTAAATTTCTCTTAATTACATCTTAATAATGATCTTAATTAAGATTAATGATTAATCAATCAATTTTCTTAATTTAATTTAATTTTTTTTTTTAAATTTTAAGTGTGTAGTGTGCGTGTTTGCTAAAAGGGGGCGTGGTGGTCATTCCAAAGTTGCTCAGTTAATTTTATATAATTTTGTTTGGAAGTTAATAAGGACTCTTCTCACCCCCCTTCTGTGAATATATTAAAAAATAAGGGAAATTTGCATAATAGACTTTTTAAAAAAATGCATAATTTATAAATTTTAAAAGGTGTAAACACGGCGGCGCCTCTTTGAACTCTTTGATTATTCCTGTCTTTTAGAAAAAGAAACTAGAAAGTGTTTTAGAAAACTAGAAGAGTAGTTCAATCACATGTTTTTGTTATCTTTCAAAATAAACTTTTTTATGAAGACTTTAAAAAATGAAAAAATAAAGCTATTCATAAAATGTTTTATTTTAAAATATATCAGTTGAGTTTACCCTTCTAGTTTTTAAATTACTTGCTTGATTTTAAAGCATCTTGAAAAATAACGGGAAGAAAAAAATAATCAAAGAGTTTGAAAATCAACCAGCTGTTTTATAATAAAACGATATTTTAAAAGAAAAAATTCTTTTTTCTGTTTCTCTTTCCTCCGATTATTAATAATTATTGATTATTGATTATTTTAAAATTGAGAAAAAAATTATTGCCTCCTGCTCCAATTTGTAAAACGAACGAAAAACAAAAAAAGTTTTACTTCTTGAAAAACTTTTTAAAGAATGAAAGAAAAAAAAGGTAAAATTTAAAATATTTTGGAGGGAAAACAAAAGAATTTTTTTGTTTTGTTTTTAAAATAAACAAAAGAAAAGAAAAAAAAATTCCGTTCAGGGAAAAAAAAGTGATTAATTTTTTTATTAATTTTAATTTCTTGATTGGTTTTTTTTTTTAAATTGATTTGTTTTCCAATTGAATCTCTTCAAATCTTTTGATAATTATTAATAAGCAACAAGAAAAATACGTTTATCAATGAAAAAGCACCTGATTAGAGGCTAGAATTCTAATCTGAGCTAAAGAAATAGTATTAAGTTAAACAAGATAAATATATAAAGGTAAGTTCTTCCTCCTTCTTCGTCCCTTGAAAAAAAACTGAGTGTGGCCGATAGAGGGCGCAAACTGTACTTAGACGGTCAGTTACTATACGATTACAGGGCGTACGAGATTCAACATCCAATGTAGTCCCCCTCCCATTGAAAAGACAGTTTGCTGTACCGTACGAGATTCACCCACATGTGTCGTTTTCCTTGACAAGATGGCGTCTTTCTAGCTTCAAAAATGCAGACGATTTTTCAGTTAATTTTGGCAGTTTTTGTTCTAAAATGGAGTTGATTTGCCTTTGTATCAAGATATAGTTACAAAGGTAAATCAACTACGAACTCTTCCTATAGAGCATTTTATGCCAATAGAGGGCGCAAACTGTACTTAGTGCTTCAATTACTATACGATTACAGAGCGTACGAGATTCACCCTCTAATGTCGTTCTCCTTGAAAATACAGCGTGCTTATACTGTATGAGATTGTAATACCTTTGTCGTCCTCTTTGACAGGATGGCGTCCTTCTAGCTTCAAAAATGCAGACGATTTTTCAGTTAATTTTGGCAGTTTTTGTTCTAAAATGGAGCTGATTTGCCTTTGTATCAAGATACATATATAAAGGTAAACTCAACTAAGAGTTCGTCCTATGGAGGAGCATTTCGTGCCAAAACTGAGTATGGCCAATAGAGGGCGCAAACTGTACTTAGTGCTTCAGTCACTATACGAATTACAAGGCGTACGAGATTCACCCTTTAATGTCGTCTCCCTTGAAAATACAGCTTGCTTATACCGTACGAGATTCATCCACATGTGTCGTCCTCCTTGGCAAGATGGCTTCCTTCTAGCTTCAAAAAGCAGACGTTTTTTTCAACTCACTTTTAGCGTTTTTCTTTTCTAAAATGGAGTTGATATATCTTTATAAATTTATCTTGGTTTTAAATACTATTTTTGATTTATAGAATGTGAATTCTAGCCTCTAACCAGGTTTATTCGATTGTAAAAGGCATTTTTCTTGTTGACTTAATAGTTGATTATCAAAGAGGATCATGGGTAAGAAAAGAAAGTGTATAAAAGAAATTGTGATGTGACGTCATAAAAGTGTTTTTTTTTTTTCCATTTCCGTTTCCGGGTTTTCTATTTTTTTTTTTTCGCGCCCATTTTTTTTTAAAATATTTTTCTCTTCTGAAAGATGGATCATGATATAGTGACGTCATTCGCACAAATTGTGACATTAATTATGTATTTACAATTTACATGATACATAAAAATGAACTTTTTTTTTTCCTCTGATGGTTAAACCTTCGATTATTATTATTATTATTATTGATTATTAATTATTATTATTATTATTATTATTGCCGTGGGTCTTGTTATAAAAAAAAACTGAAGATGAAAAATGAATAATTTGGACCTTTTTAAAAAGTAAAAGATGATGAAGAATGAAAGATCTTTTTTTTTTTGAGACTCCGATTGTTAATAATAAAAAAGTTCTGGCAGAATTTTTTTCTTTTCTCGTCCTTATCTGGTTATAAAGGATTTATATTAAAAAAAAAATGCATTTTGTGCCATTTTTGGTTTCAAGTTTTGTTTGATCAAGTTTTTTAAGTTTTTCATCAGAAAAAAAAAAGGTCTTCTAAGGACAGGCAGTTAGAAATCGGGACGAACATAAGTTGTCTCCGCCCTTTTTATGATGACCGACAACTTCTAATTGGTTGGTTATATTAGTCTGATGACGTCACATGTTCCGCCCTTTTCAACGTCGAACCACACAACGAACCAATTAGAAGTTGCCGTTCGTCATAAAAAGGGCGGAGCCAACTTATGTTCGTCCCGATTTCTAATTGCCTGTCTTCTAAGGTGTAAAAAGAAATAATACCCCCTTCGAATCTTAGTTATTCTGTTTTTTCAGGTGTAAAATGAAGAGAAACTTGAATAGGTGAGGTGAGGCTCAATTTGGTTCAAACTTTTCAGTACGGAGCCCTATTGAGGACATGACAAAAAAGATTTATCTCGTCCGGACGAGATACTAAAGCCTCGTTTTCACCGCGTTAGTTCTTTCGTGAAAGTAGCTCTCACTATAGCAACTGTCTTACATGTCTTGAAGTAACATAATAGTTGTCTGTCACATGATAGTGTGACGTCTTCTTCACAGAATATCATTGAGTCAACAACAGTGTTGCCTCTCTCTCTTCCTCCAAACGAGATAGTTGTGATAGTGCTATCGCAACAGTGCGACAGTGACTATCATCGTGAAAATGAGGCTTAAGTTAGGTCAGGATGAAAGGATGAATATTGTGGGGTAACGCTAAAACCTGAAATATAATGCATATAGAATTGGATGAACAACTCTACTAACATGGGTGCGCAGATATTATATGCATTCTGTTTCGGGTTTTAGAGTTACATCACAATGTTCACCCTTTTAATCAGGCCCTACTTAGTCGTCCGGACGAGATAGAATTTTTTGTTTATGTCCTCAATAGGGCTCCATACTTCAGTGTATTTTCATTGTTGAAATCTTTTAAAATAAGCTTTTTTTATGTTAGGTTTAAAAATGATTCAAATTTCTTCAAGCGATTCAAGGTAATATTTCTTAAATTTTGTCTATGAATAGTTTATTTTGAAAGATATCCACAGGACATGAAAATACACTTTTAAGTGATTGAGCATTAGTACTTACAATTACCCTTTCTAGTTTCTAAAAATAAACACAGAAATAACTCAAGAGTTCAAACAGGCAGTTAGAAATCGGGGAGAAATTCAGTTGGCTCCGCCCTTGTTATGACAACCGACAACTTCTAATTGGCTAGTTATGTAGGCTGACGTTGAAAAGGGTGGAGCATGTGTGACGTCAGACATCATAACCAACCAATTAGAAGTTGCCGGTCGTCATTACAAGGGCGGAGCCAACTGAAGTTCTGACCTATTTCTAACTGCCTGTAGAGTAACGAATATTACCTTAACAACAACTTAAGAAATTGTCGTGAATTCATATAACAATAGGTTGCTATAACAATAGTTTAGTTAAACTGTTATAGCAATCAATTGCTACGTGAAATCCTTTTTTTAGGCATTAAAGAGAGAAGAGAGACCTTTTATTTATCCTCCTCCTCCTCCTTTTCCTCCCATTTCGTTACTAGCGTTTGCCCATTAGAATTAGCAGAGCGCATGCGCATTACCATTTCATCGTTTTATATATGAAAGTGATTGCAGATTTGCGTTAGCAGCGCCATCTATTGATCACCAATGGAAACTGCCGATGAGACGTTCACTATAGGTTTGGTTAGGTTAGTTTTCCTATATAAAACGATAAGATGGTAATACGCATGCGCTCTGCTAATTCTAATGGACAAACGCGAGTCATTTCGTTTTCATTTAATTTCATTGAAATTGTATATAAGTCTTATTTTTCCGTTTTTATTTTTGGACCACAACTTTTTTTTCTTCTTCTTCTTCTTTATATATTTTGGTTTAATGTTTTAATTTCATAATTATGAAAAATGAGGAGAGAATGAAAAAAAAAAAATTCAAAATAAAAAATCTTTTTTCATCACATATTTTTTGCATTTGGTTTTTAAATAAAATTGCAAAATCACATCTTTAAAAAAATCATCTCAAATCTTTTATTTTTTGTATCTTTTTTTATCAATAATTATATTTTTTTCTTCAAAAGTTTATTAATAAAGCCTGGTTTACACGGGTAGAGTTTTTAGTAGAGTACTGGGTAGAGTAGAGTAACTCTACCCGTAGAAACCCGGCAAAAATCGCAATAGATTACTGATTTGCTGGTAGAGTAGAGTACTTTCGCAGATGTGGCAAAGTAGCTCTACTCTACTTACCACCACCTCCACCTCGAAACACTCTACTAGCCTCCACACTATACCCGTGTAGACTCAACTTTCTTCAGTAGAGTAGAGTGACTGGTAGAGTTCAGTTTACTCTCCTCGCTACTCTACTAAAAACTCTACCCGTGTAAACCAGGCTTAAATAATAGTAAACTGTTAATCAGTATAATAATACCTTGTACACACATGAGTTAAATGAATTCAAATTAAAATGTGTTTTAAGTGAATTTATACGGAATCCAGTTAAGGACATGAACACCAAATAAAAATTGACTTTATTATTAATATTTAAAATTGAAATATTAAATCAATATTTTAATGTCAATAGTTTCTATATTAGGCCTATATTTAAGTATTAACTCAAATATTCTCAGATTAATTAACTGAATAAATTGAATTCGACCTATTGTTTGTGTGTCCTTCACGGGGCTCTGTAGAACACGTTTATTATTTAAATGCATTTAAATTATCAGGTGTGTGTGTGTACTAGGTATAAGCCCATCTCTACACGTAACATTTAACTGCACAAGTCTTCTGTTCTATACTGCGCCGTTCGTGTCAAAAACACTCCGAATTAGTGATATTACTAATTAATATAATATCTCCAGTTGCCAACTGATAGGAACGAGACATTTAGCCTCTAACTAACCTTTTTATTAGAAAAAAATATGCATTTGGTTTAATGAAGATGATGATTGCTATACAATTAGCACTTTAGCAACAATTTCAGAAACATTTGCTTGATATTGCATAAAAATCCGAGCCATAATCATGACCCTTAGGGCTCGAATTCAGGAAGTATGCCTTAGAACCAAATATAACTGTAAATTTTAGGAATAAAGTGAAAATTTTAAGGTGATCCTAATACCTTGTACACACATACACAGTTAAATGCATTTAAATATTAAACACGTTCTACAGAGCCCTGTGAAGGACACACAAACAATATGTCGTCGAATTCAATTTATTCAGTTAATAATCTCAAAATATTGTGTTAATACTTAATTATAATATATAAAATATAAACTATTGACAAAATCTTGATTTAGTATTTCAATTTAAAATATTAATAATAAAAGTGAATTTTTATTTGGGTTCATGTCCTTAACTGGATTCCGTATAATTCACACCTAAACACATTTAATTTGAGTTCATTTAACTCATGTGTGTACAAGGTATAAGGTTCTACTTAGAACTAATCCTTTTTCTTGAATTTAGACCTTAGCTTTTTTTGTGTGTTCTACTAGGTGGCAGCACTAAATATTTTAATTTTCAACTAAAATAAAACTTGCACCTTCCTCCCCCTCCCAATATAAAACAGGGTCTTTCTAATAAAGTATTAATGAGAAAAAGAAGAATGTATATATTGCATAGAAACTGATGAATGAAAAGCAAAATTTTCTCTTCTCTTTTTTCCTCAGAAATTTATAAATTTTTTATCATTTTTATAAATGTTTAAAGTTGATGTAAATTGATCCAAAATGGCGGCCTCTCTCTCTATCCCACCACCACCCCCAAGGCCCTTTGTTATAGAAAGGGCTGGAATGCATTTAATATTTTACTCTTTGAATTATATTTTGTTGCATAATTAACTTTCCTCCTAGTTATTAATTGCTTTTAAATAATTCGAAAAGCAATTTGATTATTCCCTGCATCTTTAATTATGCATTAAAAGTCTTGAATAATAATGTTTTAGCTTTTATTTTAGTAACATAATAACTGATCTAATATTATAAAGAAACGGTTTTTTTAAAAAACCTTTCTATTAAAAGTCTATGTTATTTCATTCAGGAATTTGAACGTTTGGATTGATTAGATTGTTCGGAGTGCTTAGAGCGCTCTAATTTATATTAGAGCTATGTACAATCTGATAGCTCCGAGTGATCCGTTTAGTATAAACGGAAACTTCGCAAAATGATGGCGGGAGCTTCTTGCTCACTTTTTGTTACGCGAAAAAAAAGACTTCTACGTGTTTTTTTATGTTAAAAACAGCTTAAACACATCGTTTATTAGTATATATGTCTTTATCTATGTTATTATTTGTGCAAGAACCAAGGTTTTCTCTTATTTTAGACGGTTTAAAAGTGCCGGCTAATCCACGTGAACGACGGAAAAAAGGTCAGTTGATAAAAGTCAAAAGGTCAAACATTGATATTAAACAAAATAATCATTTTATTGACATTTTTGCACGTAAAGATCAAAATATTTTATTCGTTTACGGATTGTTTTAGCTACTTTTTATCGCAATTAGCTAGAAACTACAATAATTTCAATAAAACAGTGAAAAATGAAGTTGTTAGCCGCCGCCTATTGATACAAAATAAGCCGCTAAGTGTTTTATTATCTAAAAGGGCGACGACATGTAGAGGAGTGAATCTCGTACAGTATGGTTAGCTTTTTTTACTTTTTATTCGCGTTTTACTGGATTTCTAGACTTTAATTCTATTCTGAGTATCGAGTAAAACGCGGTTAAAAAGTGAAACGGCTTGTTATTCATACGCTGTGCTGTGGATCTTGTGTATGATTTTCGTTCTATGGTTTTCCCCTTTTACGTTGATCTCCTTTTAGTTTCTAGGTGCGCCCTCCTCCCCTCTGTGCTTCTTGTAAATAGAATCGTCCAATTTCCCGCCACTCTCCTTAATTAACATTGTCTTTATTTATGAATGCATTACATTGATGGCTGCCATGACTCAATCCAATAAAAAAGGTCTTTGTTTCAGAGCACATTTCCTAAATTAAGTTTATGTACGTATATTAATATAAAAGAGGGAAAAAAAAGATCTTCATTTCTTAGAGAAAAACGTCATAATTTACGGTTAGATAAACAATTCAAAGTGAGGTTTTGAAGAGCGCTCTCTTATTTAATACATGCGAGAGATACTAACGCTATAAAGAGCGCTCGTCAATTTAATATACAATATGGATTATCCTTAAGAGAGCGCTTGATAGAAATAAGTTTCAGCGGTGAAAGCGCTTTGTGTTATGACGTCATTACGCCGGTAAAACCAAATTTGAAGAAGAATTCGCAGATTATGAAAGTTGTGTAATCGTTATTTTATGGTGAGTTTTATTAATTGAGGCTTTATTATACGTTTATAATACACGAAACTTGTTCTAGATTATTTTAATTATCAAAAATGGGTACTTTTATAATCTGAAATTTGCATAATAATGATTTTATTTTGTGGTTTTAGTTGCAAAAAAAAAAAAAAAAATTTTGAAATCGTTTCTGTTTTTTCTGTATATTTCAGTCTGATTTACGTGATATTTTATCGATTTATCGTTAAAATAATCAACAAAATAATATATGAATAAAATGCGACCAATAGGAAAGGAGCGCTTTCTGTACATTCCGTTATTCATCGTTTTATTTAATAGTATGACGTAATGTCTCTAAGAAATGAATGTAGTGACGTCACACTGCTGGATAAATCGATTACTTTACAGAAGGTGCATAGAAGAGAGGTGACGTCACACAGTGTTACAAGATAACTGATTTTTAATGTTTTAATTTAAAAAAGCAACTAGATCATTTATTTTGTGCGTGTAGCGTTAGATGGCGCCACTAGCCCTCCTTCCATAGAAATGTACTGCTGACACTCACCTTCCTTTTTGTTTCACGTGGCAAACTTTTAATTTGCGTCATCGCTATTTGCCTCTACACGTGCTCTCTCTTCACTTATATTATGTTCTGGGTATAAGTTTGTCCACGTGCTCTGATAATTAAGGTTGTTTTGGACGCTTTTAGAGCTAAAAGGGTGCATTCGATTACAACTTAATTGGCGACGAGTGTAGTTGGCCACCGATGGAGGGGTTGCAGGCGCCATCTACCTTGCAATTTACACAAGTATTTTTTTATGAAGCCCTCTGAAAGATACTGGCAATTAGAAAACGGGATGAACAGAAGTTTGCTTCGCCCTTTTTTATGACGACCGGCAATTTCTAATTGGTTTGTTGTGTGGTTCGACGTTGAAAAGGGTGGAAGCATGTGACGTCAGACTACATAACCAACCAATTAGAAGTTGCCGGTCGTCATAAAAAGGGCGGAACCAACTTCTGTTCATCCCTTTTTCTAATTGCTTGTCTGAAAGATAGATCTATCTATCCACAACATGAAAAGACCCTTTTAAGTAATTGAAGTACCTTTCTAGTTTCTATAAAAAAATTTTTCGTAATAATTACTCCTGAAAGACCAAAAAAATCAGAGAAGTTCAAAACGCTTTAAAATCTTAATGAATTCAGTCATTAGATTTGTTTATTTTTAAAAAAAATTTATTGCTTTTTATGTTGTTTTAAACGGTTTTTTTAAAAAAGAAAACTCGAGGCTAAAACAACTTTTTTTACACAAAAAAAAGCTGAAATAAAAACATAATTCTATTATATTTTAAACAAAGTTGTAGTAAATTAAGCAAGATAATTGTCGTCGTGTTGGTAAACATGACCAACTTTTTGTTTGTTTTTTTCTCTTAACTAATGAAAAATGAACTGTCACAAAAGAGATTCACTTTAAGAGGGTTACAGAGCGCCATGGACGTTTTTTTGACAGACGACATTATGATTGCAGTGTCTGACGTCAGAGGCGCCACTTGTATTGAATTAGCATAGACATAATGCTAATTTAAATTTCAAACATACAGTTAGGTTTGGTAGTCATTATCTGGAGACATATAAGTTTTTAAAATGTGATTAAAACTGTAATAAATATTAGATTGTTTAATGGAACAGATTAAAAAATTTTCAGACTTTAAATCTGCCTCTAAATATTTTTAATTAAATATTTAAAAAGGTGTTTTTTTTTTCTATGCAAAATCTCATAGAAGAAAAAAAGCTACATATTTGGTATCCATTATCTTTGTTTTACAAAAGAGATAATAGTAAAATAAAAAAATGTGGTGGTAGATTTATTTGTTTTCTATAAGAACAATTAAATTTCATTACCTAATTGCATGTGTATATTTTTATATTGAAGTAAAAGTCGTAATGGGCCAATTTTTTCAGATCAATAAAAATCTGATTGAGTCAAGGCCTGGTTAGAGAGTACATGACGTCACATTATACATAATATTCTATTATGTAAACTATGTGTATGTTTTGTTTTAGATAGAAAATGTTGACCGCCATGATTGTTTTTGCTGGGTGTAAGTGATGTCTAAAAATTCATTTACTCTACTTACATGCATGCTAGAAGAAATTTGATGAATTCCTCTAAAAGATCTGGTGGAGTTTTATAAACATATAAAATTTCATGCAGAAATTTGTATTTATAACCTTAGATGATTACCTTGAAGTTCATGAAAAACCCCATCGGCATCAAATAATTACAGCTATGTCCTGTACTATAGAGCATAGCAAGAGCACCCAATTTCAAATTGTAGTTACTATAGAGTTATTATGGAGTCTATAGTATCTCAATGGCAACTGTCAAATTTGAAATGGGCGTGCTCATTCTTCTAAAAGGTGGGATGGGTAAATTTAAAAATAAGAAAACAAGAGCAAAAAAAGAAGACATGGCATAAAATTTTAGATTGTGTTCCTCTCAACCAAAGCCTCTATGGCACCTTATAGAAGGTTATGTCTAACCTAGGTTTATAGGTTGCCATGGAAACAGACAGCCTATATTTTATAAAAAAAAGGCATTACAACAAAAAAAAAATAATGTGTTTTCTATAGGGAAAACATGACATTTATATATATATATATATATATATATATATATATGTACACTTTACCACCTATGTATAAAATGCCTAGGCAATATGCAAATCCACACTTTTTTTGCTAGTAAATATGCAAAATTCAGCAATTTAGGTCATGGACAAACAGAAATGTTTCAGGCAATTTTCAAAATCACTAACATTTCAGGCAATTTGCAAAATCACTATCATTTCAGGCAATTTGCAAAATCACTAACATTTCAGGCAATTTGCAAAATCACTATCATTTCAGGCAATTTGCAAAATAACTAATGTTCTATGCAGTGCCAATTTTTTTAACTTTAAGGCAATGTGTTAAATACTCAGGCAATAGACAAAATTTAGGGCGTTTTAGGCAATGTGCAAAATTCGTAACTTATTTCAGAGAATATCTAAAATCACAAACTTTCCAGGCAACACACAAAATGACAACTTTTCAGGCAATTTGCAAATGATTTGCGAACCTTCGCGGGGCGGATTTGCGAACCTTCGCGGGGCGGATTTGCGAACCTTCGCGGGGCGGATTTGCGAACCTTCGCGGGGCGGATTTGCGAACCTTCGCGGGGCGGATTTGCGAACCTTCGCGGGGCGGATTTGCGAACCTTCGCGGGGCGGATTTGCGAACCTTCGCGGGGCGGATTTGCGAACCTTCGCGGGGCGGATTTGCGAACCTTCGCGGGGCGGATTTGCGAACCTTCGCGGGGCGGATTTGCGAACCTTCGCGGGGCGGATTTGCGAACCTTCGCGGGGCGGATTTGCGAACCTTCGCGGGGCGGATTTGCGAACCTTCGCGGGGCGGATTTGCGAACCTTCGCGGGGCGGATTTGCGAACCTTCGCGGGGCGGATTTGCGAACCTTCGCGGGGCGGATTTGCGAACCTTCGCGGGACGGATTTGCGAACCTTCGCGGGACGGATTTGCGAACCTTCGCGGGACGGCTTGCGAAGCGTGCAAAAAGGCTTGCAAACTACAGAAAGGCTCTATAAGGTTCGCAATCCGTCCCGCAAAGGTTCGCAATCCGTCCCGCAAAGGTTCGCAAATCCGTCCCGCAAAGGTTCGCAAATCCGTCCCGCAAAGGTTCGCAAATCCGTCCCGCAAAGGTTCGCAAATCCGTCCCGCAAAGGTTCGCAAATCCGTCCCGCAAAGGTTCGCAAATCCGTCCCGCAAAGGTTCGCAAATCCGTCCCGCAAAGGTTCGCAAATCCGTCCCGCAAAGGTTCGCAAATCCGTCCCGCAAAGGTTCGCAAATCCGTCCCGCAAAGGTTCGCAAATCCGTCCCGCAAAGGTTCGCAAATCCGTCCCGCAAAGGTTCGCAAATCCGTCCCGCAAAGGTTCGCAAATCCGTCCCGCAAAGGTTCGCAAATCCGTCCCGCAAAGGTTCGCAAATCCGTCCCGCAAAGGTTCGCAAATCCGTCCCGCAAAGGTTCGCAAATCCGTCCCGCAAAGGTTCGCAAATCCGTCCCGCAAAGGTTCGCAAATCCGTCCCGCAAAGGTTCGCAAATCCGTCCCGCAAAGGTTCGCAAATCCGTCCCGCAAAGGTTCGCAAATCCGTCCCGCAAAGGTTCGCAAATCCGTCCCGCAAAGGTTCGCAAATCCGTCCCGCAAAGGTTCGCAAATCCGTCCCGCAAAGGTTCGCAAATCCGTCCCGCAAAGGTTCGCAAATCCGTCCCGCAAAGGTTCGCATTCCGACCCGTAAGGTTTGCAAACAATTTGCAAATTGCCTGAAAAGTTAACAATTTTGCTCATTGCCCGAAGTAAGAATTTTGCACATTGCCTAAAACACTGAATTTTGTCTATTGTCTGAGAAATTCTGGATTTAACACATTGCCTGAAAAGTTAAAAAAAATTGGCACACTGCCTAGAAAATTAATTATTTTGCACATTGCCTGAAAAGTTAGGACTTTTAAAGATTGCCTGGAAAGTTTGTGATTTTACACATTTTATGAAAAGTCGATAATTTTGCACATTGCCTGAAGTTAGGAATTTTGCACAATGCCTAAAACTCTGAATTTTGTCTATTGCCTGAGAAATTCTGGATTTAACACATTGCCTGAAAAGTTAACAAAAATTGGCACACTGCCTAGAAAATTAATTATTTTGCACATTGCCTGAAAAGGTAGTCATTTTAAAGATTGCCTGGAAAGTTTGTGATTTTACACATTTTATGAAAAGTCGATAATTTTGCACATTGCCTGAAGTTAGGAATTTTGCACATTGCCTAAAACTCTGAATTTTGTCTATTGCCTGGGAAATTCCGGATTTAACACATTGCCTGATGATTAGTATGCACATGACCTAAATTGCTGAATTTTGAATATTTACTAGCAAAAGAGTGATTTTGCAGATTGCCTAGGCATTTTATACATTGGCCGTAACATACATATTTATTCATATATACACACACAGATACATATAAATAAATAATAGTGAATATGACTCATGTTCAAAAATAGCATTTGAATGTGACACTACATACATCCTTGGATAGATTAGATGGCTTGATGTTTCTCTATATAGAAAATACATTATTATTCTTTTTGTAATGTCTCCCTTGTTTATAAAATGTAGGCTGTCTGTTTCCATGGCAACCTACCAACTATGTTGAGACATAGCCTCCTATCAGGAGTTATGAGAGGCTATAGTTGAGAGGAATACAATCGAAATTTTATGCTGTCTCTTCTTTTCCTTCTTGCTGTTTTCTAATTTTTAAATTTACCCATCCCACCTTTTAGCAGAAAAATGGCTCCAATTTTAAATTTGACAGTTACTATTGCATACTATAGACTCTATAGTAACTCTATAGCAAATGCCTACAACTTGAAATTTGATGCCAACGGTTTTTTTCATGAACTTGAAGGTAAGTTTCTAAGGTTATATATGAATATTTCAGCATAAAATTTTAGATATTTATAAAACCCCACCAGATCTTTTAGTTGGATTGAACAGATTTTTTCTAGCATGCATGGAAATAGAGAAAATTAAGTTTTTGTCAGCACTTAAACCCACCAAAAACAAATATGGCGGGTCAACATTTTTCAGGTAAAACATACAGTTTTCATAACAAAATATAATAAGAGAATATACATCCATTGTAGCCTCTAATGCATCCCCCACAAAAATTTACCATTTATACATAAGCTGCATATCATATTAGAGAATAACCATAACGTCCTATATACATAATAAACGATGCGAGCACCCTCTATGAATATTTTTCAGAAATTCACCTACTTCACAACCCTCTTAAAGTTTAAAATGAGAGAGAAAAAAATCTTTAAAAGAAAAATGCGAATAAATTAAAATATTAAGACAAAATCGGACAATTGTTTTAAAATTTATTGCAAAATAAAAACCGAACAAAAAGAAGTCACGTTTCACTTCATTTTCAGAAAAGAAAAAATTCCAATAATTTTAAACAAGTTTAAAAGAAAACTGGTTTTTATTATCATTTTTATCAAAAGGTAGAAAATTTCAGTATTTTAAAATGAAATCCTCAGAAGAAAAAAAAAAAAAAAGGTGTTAGTGACGTCACTGTTAGCCTCCAATCCAATCCCTGAGGCTTGTCGACCGAAAGGGATACCGCCGAAAAAAATCCTCCTCCCATCTCACCCCTTTTTCGCATCGTCCTTCTTCAATTTTTCATCTTGCTTTGCTATTGGTCGAAAAAAAAGTTGGTCCTATCTGATTGGAAACGTCACAAATGACGTCAGAACTTCTTTTGGACACGCCCCCACAACTAGAAATTTGAAATAAGGTTTTGAGCAGTTTAACATGGTTTGAGCATGCGCATTGCCGTCTATCGTTTTCCATAGGAAAGTTGATGGCAAATGGAAACAATCATCCTATTTGTGTATTGTGCCCAGCATTAGAATTTGTTTTGTTCCGCCAGACATCTAGCCTCTAACCAACCATAATTAGAAAAAAGCATAATTACAGTTGTTCTAATAATAAATCTTCACAATTGGCAATTTGGGCCACAGATTGAGAAACTTTATCTTCATTTTGCATAAAAATCCGAACCCTAATTGATAACTTTATTAAAGCTCATTCGGTTACTATTCTAGTTTCTAACAATAATTTTTGCATTTCAGCTCTAAAAGTTGAAATGCAAAAATTATTGTTAAAAACTAGAATAGTAACCGTGTAACTTCAGTATATCCACCGCTAGGTGTTAGTCATGACACGTGCGAACGAGTTCTACGTTGTTTTAACAGGCATTTAGAAATCGGGAAGAACTTCAGTTGGCTCCGCCCTTTTTATGATGACGACCGACAACTTCTAATTGGTTTGTTGTGTGGTTCCAACTTGAAAAGGGCGGAGCATGTGACGTCAGATTACATAACCAACCAATTAGAAGTTGCCGGTCGTCATAACAAGGGCGGAGCCAACTGAAGTTCTTCCCGATTTCTAAATGCCTGAGTTGTTTTGTGCCGACCTGTCAATCAAATTCTAAGACTGAACATCATGCGAGACTGATTCTCAACGACTGAGAGGATTACGAATGGTTTTTCAAAGGAGGTGACTGATTGGCTCGCGAGCCGGTTTCGCACGAAAACGGGGAGGAGGGGGGGGGCAAGCAATTAGAAAACGAGACGAACAGCAGTTGGCTCCGCCCTTTTTATGACGACCGACAACTTCTAATTGGTTAGTTATGTAGTCTGACGTCACATTCTCCGCCCTTTTCAACGTTAAACCGCACAACAAAGCAATTAGAAGTTGCCGGTCGTCTTCATAAAAAGGGCGGAGCCAACTTTTATTCGTCCCTATTTCTAAATGCCTGTCTTTATGACAAACGCAACTTCTTATTGGTTGGTTATGTAGTTTAACGTCACATGTTCTGCCCTTTTCAACGTCGAACCACACAACAAACCAATTAGAAGTTGCCGTTCGTCATAAAAAGGGCGGAGCCAACTTCTGTTCATCCCGTTTTCTAATTTTCTGTGGGGGGGGGGTGGGGGTTTATGAGGTTGTGATTTCCTTATGTGTCAAGATGTGTCCACTGATGTTAATATTGATATCGAAAATCCCTCAAAATGAAGAGAAAATTTGAAATATAAACGTTATTTTAGGATGAATTGAAGCCGAAAATCGTAAAAAAATCCAACAAAATTTGAAAGAGAGAGAAAGAGTTTGATTTCAATATATTGAAATATATGAGGATCACAATTCTATTGGTCAGAAAACAAGAGAAATGGACTTTGAAAAATAAGACACTTTAGATGCAAATCTTCAAAATGTGTGCCCCCCCCCCCCCCCCCTCCCTTTAAATCTACGTTTTTATTTGAAAGAAAATTCCCTTATTTTTTTTTCCAATAATAGCTTTTTTTTTTCTGTTCCGATTGTTCTTTGTGATAATCGTTTATTATTACAACTTTTCTCTTTTTCTCATTTTGGTAAAGTTCTAAACTGACCACTGGTCTTTTAAGCCCTCCCTCCTCCTCCTCCTCCTCCTCCTCTTAATTCTCTCTTCTGTGTGTGTGTTTTTGAGGGAGTTTTCTGAAGTTTTGCTCAAATTTACTGGAAGTAAAATGTCCATCAATTCGAAAAGAAGAAAATTGCACATTTTGTAGTCCAGAATAAAGGGGGAGGTGGTCGGAAGGGGGGGGGGGGGGGGTAGTTTCTCCTTTGGTAGTAATTGCTTGACCAGCTGGCACACACACACCAAACTCTTTAAATAATGACCACCACACAAGGTGGTAGTGGTGGCCACCATCACCAACCACACTTTTGGCAGTGGTTTTGGTTGGATTTTTAAGACCCACCACCCCTTTCCACACTAAAAATCACCTCAAAATGGTGATTTTTATCTAAAAAAAAAATCTCCTTTTAACCAAAAACACCCCCTTCCTTCATCATCTTATTATAAATATGTACTTTTTCGTACAAATTTTTCTGCTGTCAGAAAATGTGGAGGTTTTTATTTAGTTTTAAGTCTCAGAAAATGGTGTGTGTAATGGACCTTGGTGGTCAGTTTAGTGGTCAACTTAGTTCTAGGTTGCGCGCTTTTACCTCCTCCTTTTTTCAGGGAAAAAGTCTTCTTTTCATATTAAAAGTTTCTTGACTTTTTTTTTATTAAATTATATTTCACATCAGTTGTTTTAAGTGTTGTTGTTTGCCTCATAAATTTAATTCTTTTGTTTTGTTTTTTCTAGAAAATAACTAAGTTTTTAACTTTGTTAAAAGTTTTTTTTTGGATTCAGGAAAAAAAGAACTTTTAACAATTAAACTACGTTAGCATTTTTCATTATTAAGTTTTTGCTAAGAAAAATAATTAAATATAATTCTTTTGAAGTTTTAACTTTGTTTTTTTCTTATACCTTGTGTTTGTCCCGATTTCTAATTGCCTGTAAAATTAAGAGAGTGTTTTAGAAACTAGAAGGGGTAGGTCAGTTTTTTAAAGAGTATTCTTTCATTGTTTTTTTGATATCTTCAAAAAAAAAATAAGCTTTTTTTTATGTAAATTTGAAAAAAAAAAAAACGTTTATTTTGAAAGATAGACAGAATGAAAATAACATTGATTTTAGTCGTTTGAAATCGGTGGAGTTTTTTTTTTTTATATATTTTTTTTCGGCTCCATTTATTTTTATTTTGTTGTCGCTTAATTTACCTTTTAAACGAATAAAAACGGCGAAAAATCGTTTTTTTTTTTTCGCAAAAAAATAGGTTTATTTGAAAATGTGAAAAACGTTCAAATAAAAAGTCGTTTGTCTTTTTTAAACGTTTTTTTTTTCTTAATGGATAATGATAGAGCAACAGATGTTTCAAAATAATATTAAACACTATAGGGATCGGATTTTTATGTAATAATATATCAAGCAAAGTGTTTCTCAATCTGTGGCCCTCCAAATGCCAATTGTGACGTCCCCTCTTTAGATCAACCAACAGTTATGAGGTTTTTTTTAAATAAAAAACACTGTTTAGAGGCTATAACTTTCTAGTTGCTAACTAATATTAACCAGACATCTAGCCTCTAATTAGCATTTTTTATTTAAAAAAACAACAACATAATTGCAGTTGCTCTAATGATGATGATTACTACACAATTGGCACTTGGGCCACAGATTGAGAATCACTTGGTTTGAGATATTGCATAAAAATCCGAACCCTAAGTTTATTCTTATTTTGAACGAGTTGTGCAATCTGAGCTAAGAAAAATTGCTAAACTTCAACTCAAGGCTAAACTTACCTCAAGGCTATAAACCTTAAGAGGTCTGATCCAGACTAAAACAAAGGCTAAATAAACCACAGGCAGTTAGAAATAGGTCAGAACTTCAGTTGGCTCCGCCCTTTTTATGACGACCGGCAGCATCTAATTGGTTGGTTATGTAGTCTGACGTTGAAAAGGGCGGAGAGCATGTGACGTCAGAATGCATAACTAACCAATTAGAAGTTGCCCGATCGTCATAAAAAAGGGCGGAGCCAACTGAAGTTCGTCCCGATTTCTAATTGCCTGTTAATATTATATATGATCAGCAATTTTAAAGATTTAATTATTTGAATAATTTATAATTTAATTTCATCTTTGACGTCATTTTTTATTACTGATAGTCAATTATGATTTACTGAGATTGTGTAGTCCGGTAGGTGTCGCTACAGTACTATAGTCACAACAGCAAATAGTAGCATGGATATGATGAAGGGGGGGGAGGGGGTTGTGAGAGGGAGTGGGGGGGAGGGGATGGTGGTGGGGTAAGGAGGACGTAAGTCGTTTAAGTCCGCTAATCTTCAAATGGACGACGGCTTCATTAATTTAATGAACTCAAAGTAATTCAGCAAATGGCAAAACTTTAACATTAAAATGTTTTTTCATTATATAAACATTCCCCCCCCCCCCTCCTCCTCCTCCTCCTCCTCCTCCCCATTTACTAATATGGTCGTTTACGTAAATAATTTGGTGGTTTCTCATAATGTTTACTAAAGTTCATAGTGTGGGTGTGTGTGCTGTAGGTAAAGGGACCCCCAATACACCCACACCCTTACCCTTAAGGCTAAAAGGGGGTCGCGACATATTTCAGGTCAGAAGAAAAAAGAAAACATTTAGAAAAATATATAAAACTGAATAAGATTTTTGAATTTTGTCTACTTTTTATTATTTTGCAACTTCAGAAATATAAAGATCTCTAATGGGACGACGAATCCTAAATTTTCTCGAATTCGAATCCTAAAAGGTTCTCGAATCCGTCGAATCTCTCGAATCCTTCATATAAGAATCCTATATTATTCATTAAGAAGATACAAATAAATGAAATAATATTAAATATTAAATTATAAATAATAGATAAACACAATGTGACACTCAGGGACTTGCAACTAGAACTTTGTGATAAACTTCTATATCACACTATGCAACCTAGTTTGCCAATCAAGTTTTCAAAAACTTCGTTTATGTCAAGGGGCCGACACATTCGGGTGAATCTCGTACGGTATTCAGGAAGCCATTTTACTTTTAATCCGCGTTTTACTGAATTTTAAAATTTCAAATTCTATTCTGGATTATCCAAGTAAAATGCAGCTAAAAAGTAAAATGACTTTCCATCCACACGAGGTTCTGCTGTGAATCTTAATGAAAATCGTACTATGATTTTCTCTCAATGTCTCCCCCCCCCCCTTGGTTTGTGTCCATATTGTGATCAACTAACAGGAAGTTTATAAACCGGGAGTCATGAAACCGGGAATTCGCTCAATGTTACCATATGTCATTTCCGGCAAACGGCCTGATTGGTTGTTTGTCAGAAAGTTTACTTGAAAAGTCTCTCAGAAGTTAAACCTGTGCAACTCAATGAGACTGAGTTTGACACTAGTTAAAAGGAAAGTTTCATCAAGTTGCATGTTGCATATCACACTATAAACAAGGAAGTTGCAATGTCACATTGCACGTTTTATTGCATCAAAAGTTGCTAGTGTGATAACGGCTTTAGAAGTTAATTACAAAGTTCTAGTTGTAAATCACATGACAAGTTGCATTGCAAGTTTAATTGCATTAGAAGTTGCCTAGTGTGATTGCAATGAAATCTCATTAAGTATTTGTTGTTTTTTTCTATTAGGAAAGGTGGGGAAAAAAAGCGGGTTAAAAATGGAATCTTTTGTTTGTAATAAAGGTGGGGGAGGGGGGGTTCTAAGGGAGGGTTTAAGGTATTAACTCATCCACTTTTTTCAATGAAGTTTTTTTTTACCTTCAAAATTTTGACAGATTTTTTCTTGGAGTTTATATTTATATCCAGAAAAAAAAACATATTAGATGAGCTTTATTTATGGGGGGAAAAAGGGAGGGGAACGGGGGGTTAAGGTTGGATTTTCTGGGGTTTTATTTCAACCCCCACTTCTCTCTCATGTAGGTATGATTGTGGGGGGTGGGAGGGGGGGGTTAAGGGTGTGAGGGGGGGTAGGGTTAATTCATCTCTCATTCTATCTCGATCTATTGTCATTTTATTATAGGCCTATACATTCATTCAATATAGGGTGTTGTTTTTTTTGTGCGTTTTTTATTTAATTTTCGATCATCTTTTATGACATTTCTTAAAATTATTGATTTACATGAGGGTTATTTTTAAAGAATGCGGTAATTAGAGGAGGGGGAGGGGGGGGGGGTTAACCAGACCAAACTCAGGCTTAAAACCCCCTTTTTAGGTTTTGGGGCTCTTGTTTCTCTCACCCATAGGACCAACTGTAACATTAAGGCCCCTCTACTCTCAAAAGGTGCTTATAGACCTTGTTAACCAAATTTTATTTTGAAAGATATCAACTTCAAAATAGTAATTTGGTTTACCCCATTCTAGTTTTTAATATACTTTTTAAGTTTCTCTTTTAAAAATACAGTTCGAATATCAGCTATTCATATAACAGTTTAATTTGGAAGTAATTTATGAATGAAATTCAAGATCTGTTAAGAAACTAGAAGAGTAAAAAAATATAATTTGAATAATTATTTGAAAATAAACTTTTATTTCACAATTTTTTTTCAAAGATATAATTATGAATATATTATCTATTCACTTTCATATTGCACTTCTAGTTTATAAGCAAATGTTGAAAATTCGTTTCTTATTATGCCTTTGTTTCCATTTGTGGCGAAAATTTGAACTTTTTGAAAATTTCAACTGGTGAAAAAATTGAACAAACGTGACCTTTGCCTATGTTATTGAATGGGCTGGGGCCACGTTTTCTTCTATTTGTTCACCAGTTGAAATTTTCAAAAAGTTCAAATTTTCGCCACAATGGAAACTATTTCATAAGAAATGAATTTTCAAACATTTGCTTATAAACTAGAAGTGCAAATGAAAGTGAATAGATAATGTATTCATGATTATATCTTTAAAAATAAAACTTTTTACGGTGGAAAATTTAAAAAAAAAAATCTAAAATAAAGTTTATTTTCAAATAATTATGCAAATTATATTTTTTTACTCTTCTAGTTTCTTAACAGATCTTGAAATTCATTCTTAAATTACTTCCAAATTAAACTGTTATATGAATAGCTGATATTCGAACTGTATTTTAAAAGAGAAACTTAAAAAGTATATTAAAAAAACTAGAATGGGTAAACCAAATTACTATTTTGAAGTTGATATCTTTCAAAATAAAAATTTGTTATAAACAAAAATTTTAAAAGTTATAGGTCCTTTTCAAACTTTGAAATTTTTAAAAAGCCCCTTCTAAAAGCCCTTCTAGTTATTAAAAAAAACACTTTTAAGTTTCTTCTTAATTTTGCTTCGCTGAAGGGCCACAGTTGGCTCTTTATGAATAAGTAGTTGAGTACCTATTTTTTTTTCTATGATAAGCTTATGACTATGATGAGATTATCTTTTGTGGGGTGGAGGAATAAAAAAAGGGATTTTCAGGGTAGAGAGAGGGGAAGGGTGGAGAGAGAGAGGGATCTTTTTTTTATTCTTCGTTAAATCTCTGGCTCAAAATTTTTACATCAATCTTAAAAGATTTTTATTAATGAATCTTTTAATTTAAAAAATCTTCCTGGTTTTGAAAAGAGATTTATTTAGACATTTCATTTTTTTTAAAAAAAATCTCCAAATTTTGATTGAGGATTGGAGCTTTTTTAAGGGGGGGGGAGAGCAGAATTTCGGAAGTTCGGAAATTCTGATTGTGTTCTTTTGTCCTTAAGAAACTTGACTAGCATTAGCCGATTGGAGTTTTTCATAGCGCATGCGCATTGCCATCTCGGTTGGTTTGTATAGGAAAGTGATGGCAAGTGAAAACTACGGTGCCCCTTATAACACGTGGGCAGTTTCCATTGGTCATCAATAGATGGCGCTGCTAACGCAAATCTGCCATCACTTTCTTATACAAACCGACCGAGATGGCAATGCGCATGCGCTATGAAAAACTCCAATCGGCTAATGCTAGTAGAAACTTGTGAAACTAGAAGGGTAACTAACTCAATCACTTAAAGCTTGCAACTAGACCTGTGCGCCGCCGCTCGCCGCCTGCCCGTTTTTTAAAAAAACCCGCCGCCACTCGCCGCCGGTGTATGACTGGCGGCCGCCGAATTCAAATTTTTTTTTTGGTTGCTTTTGTTTCAAAAACTGCCATAGGAATGAAATGATACCACATTCGATGTTTATCGATATCGATTTATATCGATATTTATCATATTCAATATATCGGTATATTTGTTCAGTATGTTCAATCCCAGACGCCGATAATCGCCGCCGCCGCTGATCGTATTTACCCTCGCCCGCCGCCGCCGATCAATATGCTACGGCGCACAGGTCTACTTGTAACACACTATTGATCTACACTGAATCGGAAGTTCGGAACGGAACGAATCGGAATATTTTGATAACAAACTTTTCAATGGAACGCCACGCTTAAATCGAATCGCTTCGTTGAAATGTTTGTTATCAAAATTTTCAAGTTCGTTCCGATCCGAATCATCTGATCCGATGTATTGTTTGATACAATCTTTAGGGTATTTTCATGTTTGTTTTTAAAAAATATCCTTAAGAGGAGGCTACATTGTAAAATTACTTCAAAAAATCTCCACAAAGAGCGCTAGCATCGTTTTTCTATTGAGCCCGTAGAGCCCAATGTTAAAGAAAAAACGTTAATTTTTAAAATACGAAACAGTCGTAGCGGCAATATGTTGATTTTTCATATTTAAAGTTGTCCAATTTTGATGGTTCAAAGTGCAATATGCACTTTAAATAGATGCTGATCGAGTGATAAAATGACAAAAAATTGGTAAATGTTTTTCTATTTTAAAAAAAAATATTTCAAAATTGCGAATTTTTAACTCTTATGTTAAACT
Organism: Brachycybe producta; assembly: GCA_036925085.1. Lineage (NCBI taxonomy): Eukaryota > Metazoa > Arthropoda > Diplopoda > Playtdesmida > Andrognathidae > Brachycybe > Brachycybe producta. The sequence continues at coordinate 33,682 of JAUPFP010000271.1, forward strand.
CCATTGAGTAAGTCCAAATAAGAAAAAAATATTGGTATTAAAATATTGGTAAAAATACATAAAAATATTTTTTTAAAAAACAATTAAACCACAGTGAAGCCAACACATTGGCGCACTTGCTGATTTTTTTCTGGTTTTTTAAAATTATTTTTAGGTATTTTTACGAGCATTTTAATGGATGTTTTTTTTTCTTATTTGGGCGTACTCAATGGAGTTTCACATTAAGAGTTAAAAATTCGCGATTTTGAAATATTTTTTAAAAATAGAACCGCACTTACCAATTTTTTGTCATTCTATCACTCGATCAGCATCTATTTAAGGTGCACATTGCACTTTGAACCATCAAAATTGGACAACTTTAAATATGAAAAATGAACATATTGCCGCCGCGACTTTGTATTTACAAATTAACGTTTCTTTTTTAACATTGGGGTCTACGGGCTCAATAGAAAAACGATGCTAGCGCTCTTTGTGGAGATTTTTCGAAGTAGTTTTGTGATGTAACCTCTTAAAAGTTTATTTAAAATATTTGTTTATAAGTTTATTTTGAACGATATCAACATGAAAATACCATTAAGTCATTGAGTTACCCTTCTAGTTTCTAAACCAAGTTTCTAGTTTTTCTTAATTTTGTGTTCCTGATCCTGTTTCTAATTATTCTAATGTGATTATTAAATTTACTTTTGAAAAAGATAAGGACCTTTTTTATGGTCTTAGGCGGCCATTTGGAACACTTGATAGCTCTTTTGATATGGTGGTCAGTCTGGACAATGGTCAGTTATTGTTAAAAATTAAAACTTGGTTCTTTTATGAACTGTAAAGAAAGAGTTAAAAATCTTCTTGTTTCTCTGGACCCACGTGGGTCCCGCACCGTGCGGTCAATGATGATGATGGGCCATTTGGCTCGGAATTGGACGAGTTGATTACCGGATCTGACGTCACATAATTATGTATATATATATATATATATATTGTATGAGAGGCGAACAGGTGTTTATATCATAATAGCAACAACACATTAAAATTTGCATAATTACAAAAGTTTCGTTTAGTCTTAAAAATAAGAGTTAGCAGGGTTTTAGTTGGGGGGGGGTTGGAGGTTGGAGGGGGGGGGGTTGTCTTAAGACACCAATACTATTGTCTTAATTGCAGTCTTTGTATCTCATAATGGACATATATAAAGAGAGAGATATATAGAAAGAGAATGAGAGTGAGAATGAGAGAGGGGGAGAATGAAAGAGTGAGATAGAGAGAAAGAGAGAGAGAGAATGAGAGAGAGAGAGAGAATGAAAGAAAGAGAGAAAGAGAATGAAAGAGAGAGAGAGAGAGAGAGAGAGAGAGAATGAAAGAGAGACAGTGAGAGAGAATGAAAGAGAGAGAGAGAGAGGGAAAGTATGTTAATACCTCCCCGAAAACAAAAGTGGAAATTGTTCCTTTTTCTACTTTCTAAGGAAAAGAGAGGGAAGTAGGTGGAGTTTTTTTCTAGTTTTAAAACAATTTGTGCAAAATGGCTGTTTTGCCACACACTTTATTGATGTAGTACAATTTGTGTGTTGTGTTTTACAATTTCAAATGGAAAATTTAGGTAGAAAGGGTAGGGTAGGGTAGGGGGGTGGGGGGGCCACCCTTACTTAAGGTATTTCTCTCTCTCACTCTTTCTCCTCAACCTCCCCCTTAGATTATGGCTTCACCAACTGGTTCCTTCATACACATATTATATGATTATTATTATTATTATTATTGTTATATGTAAAGAACCATATAAGGTGAGGAGTGGGGGGGGGGGGTTTAGGAGGTAATAATACAGGGAGGGGGAGGGTTCAGCCCCCCCCCCCTCTTTCCTTAATTGCCATAACACGTGTTAGAAGGGGAGGGGAGGGGGAAGAATGTTAATCCTTTCTATATTTTAACCCTTTCTCTCTATTTATTATGGTGTTTCTTCTACTTTTTAAGACATAGTTTTTCTATTGTTTTATATATAAATATAGAAGTAATAATAAGTTTTACATCCCACCGTCCTATTGGATTATTATTATTATTATGGTTAAGGCTTAATAAATGGGAAGTTTATTGCAACTTTGAGAGAAATGTTGCTCTAAATTTTATATTATTACGCAATTTTATATAAGTTACCGTCAATCTGTGGAATCAGTCAATCTGCATATTGCCTAGGCAATCTGTAAAACCAAACGAAATTCTCTGCTAGTGAATTTTGCGAAATTCAATACATTTTAGTGGCTGTCGAATTTTGCAGATTCACTAACTATATAGCAGGTTGGTTGTTTTACACATTGCCTAAGCAGACTGATTCTGCAGATTGACACTAACATAATATACAATATAATATATACCAGTTATGTTAATTATTATATATAAACTAGGGATGATGATGGGACATTCGAATCCGGCGAATCTTGAAAAATATTCGAGATTCGCAAAACTCGAATCTTCAAAGCTTTTTTCGATTCTTTCGAATCCTAAACCTAAAAAAATTGTTAAAAACTTTGATAAAATTAGTTTTAACTTCATTGACGTCCAATAGAAGCCGTTCAGTAACAAAAAAAACCGGCGATTGTTGCAATTTCGGTGGTTATCCGGATCACCAATTATTAAATTAAATATCGATATTTTTTAACAATCGATTTCTTAAAAAATATGCAAATGAAGAAAAAACAATGAAAACTAACATAAAAAAGCTTATTTTGAAAAATATTAAATTTAACATTAAAATACTGCAAGTAATTGAGCTTACCCTTCTAGTTTTTAAAAACACTTTTCACAAGTTTTCTCTCTGAAAAATGCGTTTACACTTTTAAAACCATGAATTTTTTTGGTAAATCCAATTAAAAAATAGGAAGTGGGGCAAGTGAGGGGCCGAGGGGCCTCTTCTGATTTAGAGAAGTGTCTTTTATTAGAAATATTATGATAGGTGGCGCTTTTTTCTAGTATTTTTTCTATATATAATTCAAATTATAATTTACGGTTCTCTCTTTATTTCCTTTTTTTTATTTAAAAACTAGAAACATCTAAAAAGGGGGGGGGAGAAGAGGGATTTAGAATTTAAGTTAACAATGTTTTTCACTCTCCTCCTCCTCCTCCTCCTCCTCCTCTGCTGGACATTTAATTTTCTGTTTGTATTTTGCATTTTCTAATTACTTTTGCCTTAAGACACACACCTTTTAAAAAGGTGTGAAGAAAAAACAATGGAAAAGTTTCTCTTCTTCTTCGTTTCTTCATTGTCACCTTTTGCAAACAAATGTTTATTTAGATATATTGTTCTCTCTTTTGCAAATGCAATTAAGAGCGATTAAATGAGGATTTACGTTTTGTTGTAATGAAAAATTTAGCAGCAGGGGGCGCCACCCTTGCTCATTTCTTTCCTCCCCCCTACACATTTACCCCCCCCCCCCCCCCCCTCCTCTCCTCTCTTTTACAATCTTTAATACAAAACTTGTTTTGCATTCATTTGCATAAGAAACATACAATTTGCATTTGTTTGCAAAAACAAAAAAAAACACATACTGAAATGGTGTCAAAGCGCCACCTGGTGAGGGTCACTTTAAGAGTCAATCATTATTACCAAAAACAATAGCAAATTTAGTTAATATGTTGATAAGATTTCAAATTTGTTGGTTATAAAGCTACGTTTATAGTTGGTGAATACAATTTAATATTATAAGTACAGGTTGACATCAGAGGGGAAAAACATTACTATAAACTTGGCATTATTGTAAGCAGTTTCGGTGCTGATTTGATTTTGTTTTCAATTCGAAATATTGAAAAAAAAAATTGGAAATAATGAAAAATATAAAAAAAAATGTATTCAGACATTTTTTTTTGATATTTTTCATTATTTCCATTTTTTTTTTCAATATTTCAATGTTTCAAACTTTTTAATATTTTCTAAAATATCGTCAACCTCCGTCCTCCTCCTCCTCCTCAATATAATAAGATTTGTATTTATTTCGATATTTTCGATATTTCGATTTTTTTTTTGGGTTTTCGATATTTTCGATATTTTCGATTTTTTTTTTTTGGTTTTCGATATTTTCGATTTTTATTTTTTTGGTTTTCGATATTTCGATTTTTTTTTTTTGGTTTGCGATATTTTCGATTTTTTCGATATTTTCGATTTTTATTTTTTTGGTTTTTGGTTTTTCGATTTTTTTTTTGGGTTTTCGATATTTTCGATATTTTGATTTTTATTTTTTTGGTTTGCGATATTTTCGATTTTTTTTCGATATTTTGATTTTTTTTTTTGCGATATTTTCGATTTTTTTTTTTTGGTTTTCGATATTTTCGATTTTTATTTTTTTGGTTTTCGATATTTCGATTTTTTTTTTTTGGTTTGCGATATTTTCGATTTTTTCGATATTTTCGATTTTTATTTTTTTGGTTTTTGGTTTTTCGATTTTTTTTTTGGGTTTTCGATATTTTCGATATTTTGATTTTTATTTTTTTGGTTTGCGATATTTTCGATTTTTTTTCGATATTTTGATTTTTTTTTTGCGATATTTTCAATTTTTTTTTTTTTGGTTTTCGATATTTTCGATATTTTTTTTTTCGGTTTTTCGATTTTTTCGATCTATCGTTAGAAATCAATTTTTTTAAACAATCAGACCGATTTCGATTTTTTCAAAAAAATGTCACCAACCCGCCTTCAGCTCCAAATCACAGATCTTTGGTAAATCAACTTCTTTTATTGATTTTTCTTATTTTATTGAAGATAACTTTTTAATACTTTTTTTCTTCTTCTGTATAATAATAATTTTGACAAGTTTTTCAACAACTTTTTTGTGTTTCTTTTTAGTTTTTGTATTTTTTTTATCAAAACTTAAAACTTAATTTCCTTCTTGGAATTGTGAGTTAAAGGGAAGGCGGGGGGGGGGGGGGGGAGGAGGAGGGATAACGGGGAAAGAAAAAGGAGGAGAGGATTTTTCCCCTTTTTTTTTCTAACAAAAAACTGCCTAAAATCACTAAAAAAAAAAAAAAGAGGCTCATGTTTTATATTGAATTTATTGTTTCTTCTTTTTCTCTTATTTTCAAAGTTTTTTTTGGTTGTATTATGAAATCTTTAGTAGATTTTGTGTTCAGTTTGAGAAGTATAAAGGAGGAGGGGAGGGGGAGGAGGATGCTAGTTCTCTATTACTTGTAAAGGGGGGTTTAAGGGGGGTAGGTGGGAGGATGTTGTATATATATTTAAGTTTTTGCTTCGAGGTTCCATTTATCCATCTTGATTACCTGTGATTGGCACTTGGATTCCATCTGTGTGTCTTTTTCTATCTTATATTATCTCTCATTCACTCAATCCAACAACATATATTATATAATCTATATAACAATACATTTGCCGAGAGCTAAACTCTCCTCCTCCTCCTCCTCCTCCCACTCGACACTTTAGGGGGAGAATTTTGAAAGAAAAAACACCTCTTAAAAAAAGATGTTTCTAGTTTTTATGGTTGTAAATTTATACTTTTTTTTCCGATGGTTTTGTCTTTTCCTTACTATGTTACGTGTATATAGATACCTTCGAGGTTTTCATTTCACTCACTTAGGTAATGTTATACCGGAAAATGAAGCCCTTGTTTCCAATCTTAAAATAGGTGTGAGCCACAAACACCTTTAACTTGCCTTTAAGAGGACTGAGGATAGAGAGAGGGAGTTATGTTCGGAGGGAACCTATTGGGCCGCAAGAGTTCCAAAGTTAAAAAAAAAAAGATTCTAAAGGTGCAGATAAAAACCAAGCTCGCGAACCGTTCGGGACCTGTTCGAAAACAAGAACAGAACTCGGTTTAGATGAGAGCTCGCGAACAGTTCGGGATCTGTTTGCGAACAGAAACAGAACTCGGTTTAGATGGGAGCTCGCAAACAGTTCGGGATCTGTTTGCGAACAGAAGCAGAACCCCGTTTAGATGGGAGCTCGCGAACAGTTCTAGAGCTGTTCGAGAACAGAAACAGAAACCGGTTTAGACGGGAGCTCGCAAACAGTTCCTAGAGGTGTTCGCGAACCAGTACAAAGTTCGCTCTTGAGGCAGTACATCAAAGGGGGTTCGTTCGCGAACATCTGCCGAATAGAGAGCTCGGTCTAGGCGTGAGTGAGCTCGTCTCGCCAGTTGATAATTATTAAATCTTAATTGTTTGATGACATATTTAGACATAGACGTTTTATGCTCGCGAGCGAGCAGCTCTCGAACAGTTAGCAAACATCTAAATTTTGGTTTATTCGCGCCTTAAAGTGAGCACATTGGTCTTAAATGAATGGACCCAAATAAAGTTGGAATTTTTTTCATTCTGTTTGATTAGGGTGCAATCGGAAACTTAAAATGTGTCTGTAAAGCAGAAGGGTGAAGAAGGAAACTTTTGTAAACAGAATGTGTCACACAGGGGCCCCTAATTTCGGAATGATTCAATTACTGTAAATTAAAGAGAAAAATAAAAGTCAAATTTTGTTAAAAACTAGAATAATACATATCTGCTTATACTAACAACTATTAAGTGATTCAACTACTTTAAACAATGCTAGAGAGAGGCCCTAGGGCCCTAAAAGGGGGGGGGTTATTTGAGTTGAATAGAAAGGTAAGTGGCTACTGAATTATACATGAGACAACCTGTATGGAATGGATTTCTCTAGCCTCCTCCTTCTCCTCCTCCACCACCTCACAGGAATTCTCTCTTTTTTTTTCTAACATACTTTAAGGGGCTGGAGGGGGTAGGGTACCCTACTTGATCATCATCATCATCAGTAACAGCACCAAATTCCCATAAATTTAGCTTCAGGAGAACCCACCCCGTAACACACTAGATAGAAGTGAAATTTCCGAACAAAGTTTGTTTCTTTTTTGGGGGTTTTTTTTTTTGTGTTTCTGTTTGAAAATCTCCAACCGAATTTCTTCTTCTTATATTTATTCGATTGCTCAAAGTTAATTCTTCAAGTGCTCATTTTCAGTCTTGATTCAATTGTGTTTCCGTTTTCCTTTCTCTTTTTTCTTCTACTCAGCCCCCCCCCTTTCTGAAATACGATTACATTAGTATCTTTCGCAACGTAACAGCAAAAATTTACTTCAGTTACTTTTACTTTGAAGGGGGGGGGGGGGGGGGGGGTCTTGTTTCTTATTATTCAATTGAAAAGCTTTGAAATACTTCCATGTTTTCTGTGTTTTTTTTTAATACAAAAAGCATCTGTGTGTTAGGTGAGGAAAATGGCGGAGGGATAGTTTGAGGGCCTCAAATTGTTTGCTTTTAAAGATGGAGGAAGGTAAAGGAGGAGGGGGGAGTTAACTAGCTTAACTGATTTTCAGCAAATTTTTGTCTCTTTTTTTGTTGAAATAAGTTAGAACCATTTCTTTATTTAGTTTGTGTTCTCTAAAGGTCTTTTTAGTTGTTTTTTTCGAAGAAAGTTACCTATTTCTTAGTCTTCTTGTTCACTATAGTTCTAAAAACTGACACCAGGAGGAACTGACAGAGACAGACAAGTGGGCGCCCTTAGACAGGCAATTAGAAAACGAGATGAACAGAAGCAGGCTCCGCCCTTTTTATGACGAACGGTAACTTCTAATTGGTTTGTTGTGTGGTTCGACGTTGAAAAGGGCGGAGCGTGTGATGTCAGACTACATAACAAATCAATTAAAAGTTGCCGGTCATCATAACAAGGGGCGGAGCCAACTTCTGTTCGTCCCGATTTCTAAAATGCCTGTTAAACTAACCCACCTCCAACCCCATTTTCGTTCAAAACGGCTCGCGAGCCAATCAGTCACCACCTTGAAAAACGGGCAATTAGAAAACAGAATGAACACAAGTTGGCTCCGCCCTTTTTTATGACGACCGGCAACTTCTAATTGGTTGGTTATGTAGTGTGACGTCACATGCTCAGACCCTTTTCAACGTCGAACCACACAACAAACCAATTAGAAGTTGCCGGTTGTCATAAAAAGGGCGGAGCCAACTTGTGTTTGTCCCGATTTCTAATTGCCTGCCTGAAGACATTCTTGTCTTATAAGACTTCACTAGGAATGTATTGCATTCAATGTTTTTATTATTAGCTCTTCTGGTTCACATGATTCAAGGAATTTTTGAAGTTTCATTGTCCATGAGTATTTATAGCTTAACCACGCCCTGGCATAAGGCTCTAAACTGCACGAAAATAGTCTTAGGAGGGGGACGCTCAAAACGCTTCAAAAAGTTGATTGAATAATTGTTTAAATTCGAAAAAATAAAAAGTCAATAATTGATTTTTTTCCCTTCAAAAACGGCCATAGATATTATATGGAAAAAAATTCTATACTTTGAAAAGCCCCAAAAAGGCTCATCAGAACAACGGGATTGGTCTCCAAAGTCCCAAAAAAACCTTCAAAAAAGTGATAAAGATTAAAGAAAATTGGATGCAAAACATGGGAGGAAATGAAGTCTACTTTCTTTTTCTTTTTAGCTTTTTAGCCCGAAAAATAACACTGAAGGGGCCAAACTGGCCCCAGAATTTTAAAAAAGCTTTTCAGAAGTACAAAAAGATTTTTTTAGAATTCTAAAAAAAGAGGTGAAAATCTAGTCTTTATTTTGTTTTTGTTCAAAAAGTGGTCGAAAATATTTAAATTGTCCAAAAAAGCTCTCTATAAAAGGATATAGGAGGGGCCAACTGGACCCAGAAGTTAGAAAAAAATTTCAAAATGTCAAAGATTCCTGATTTTTTAAAATTCTAAAAAATAGAAGCAAATCAAGTCTTTGCTTTTGTTCAAAAAGTGGTCGAAAATATTTAAATGGTCCAAAAAAGCTCTATAAAAGGATATAGGAGGGGCCAATTGGACCCAGAATCATGAATAGTTGATTCATGATTTTTTTAAAAAATTCTAAAAAAAAAATAGAAGCAAATCAAATCTACTTTGTTTTTGTTCAAAAAGTGGTCGAAAATATTTAAATGGTCCAAAAAAAAGCTATTAAACTGACACAGAAGGGGCCAATTGGACTCATGAGTTAGAAAAAAGCTTTAAAAAGTAGAAAAAATTCTACTTTTCAAACAATATTTCATTCATATTCTTTGAAAAGTAGACAAGACTGAAGAAGATAAAGGGGGCCCTTTTGGCCCCACCCCCTCCCTGTGTATAGATAGATATATACATAAATAATCAGAGTAAATAAAGGGGTGGTGCGGAGGGGGGAGTATGTAATGTATGTATAAAGAGGGGAAATGAATTTTCTCTCTCTCTCTCTCTCTTTTTCTGTGTTGATGACTGTTCCTAATTAAAATTACTAACAATCCAAAAGCCCAAATTAGTGCATTTCTAAAGCATCTTCGAATTTAATAAGATTGGAAAACGAAAAAGCTTAATTAAATGACACCGGTAATAAGTTGTTGTTGTTGTTGTTGCTTCCATTGCTCTTATATATCCTCGTCTTTTTCTACTTTTTAAAGAAAAAAGAGTCCGAATTGAAGGGGGGGGGGGGGGGGGGGGGTACATACGATGCTCATATTAAATAAAAGAGGGGAAAATACTTCAAAATAAAAGATTGGAAAATGTTTGGAATGCTTTTTTTTGTTTGTTCTGTTTTTAATTTCAAGAGAAATTAAGATTGAAATGAATGAAGAGAGAGAGAGAGAGAGAGAGAGAGAGAGAGAGAGAAGGACACAATTATTTCGCGTTTTGATTGAATTCCAATTAATAAAACTTCAAAATGAAGAAAAATTAAATATATACTTATTCTAGTCTACTAATTACCCAACTTAAATCGAAAAACAGCTAAAGTTGAAGAAGAGCTAAACTAAAATTATAAAAAAGGCAAAACTGAATAAGGGCTAGATTGAACAAAAAAGAAGCTAAACATAAAAAATAGCTAAACTAGAGGAGAGCTAAACTTCGAAATAGCTAAACTGTACAGAAGCGTAAGAGGGCACCAGCTAAACATAAAAATGGCTAAACTAGAGAAGAGCTAAATATGGAAATAGCTAAACTGGACAGGAGTTAAAGAGGACAAGAGCTAAACATGAAAGTAGCTAAACTGGAGTCTGAACAGGAGCTAAACTGGACAGGAGCTAAAGATGAAAATGACTAAAGTGGACAAGGAATTGAAAAACTGAATCCCCTAAGTTGTTGTGTTGTTTATTCTTTCTATTCTCAAGTGGTTCCTCCTTTTCTTAATTTCATTTCTTACTTTTTTTTTGACCAATTCCTCCTTATTTTTTATTCTCTTTGGTTAAAAATGAAAATATTTGGACCCATTGGTCCATGTGTTTGTGCTTTTTTTTTTCTGGCTTCCTTTTTTGACCAAATTTCATTATAAAACACGAGAGAGAAGAAAAAAAATGTCGGACCCAATATTTTGTCCACAAATTAGTTGAATTCTTGTGGTCAACCGAAAAGCGTCTTCTTCTTTTTGGTCTTTTGAATTTAAAAGGGGGTTTTTAGGGTCAAAGGGGTGGGGGGGGGGAAGGGGAGTGGATGGACATCATCATAATACACGGGATGATCACAAAGTCAGTCAGTTCACTTGACAGGCAGTTAGAAATCGGAGAGAACTTCAGTTGGCTCCGCCCTTGTTATGATGATGACCGGCAACTTCTAATTGGTTTGTTGTGTGGTGTGACGTTGAAAAGGGGCAGAGGAGCATGTGACGTCAGACTACATAACCAACCAATTAGAAGTTGCCAGTCGTCATAAAAAGGGCGGAGCCAACTGAAGTTCTCCCCGATTTCTAACAGCCTGTGTCCACTTGTGGTCACCATTTCTCCTCCATTCACTTCATTTTGTGGTCACTCTGTATAATTTCTGTTGACATTTTAAGAAATGTTTTGGGACTTTCTTCCTTTTTTTTTTTTTGAAGGGCTTTTAGGAAGAAGAAGAAGAAGAAAAAAGGGACCGCGAATAAATAAATTCGATTATTGGGTCGTTTCTAATTTTATTAAAGCATTTCCCTTTTAATAATGTTGACTTTTGTCGAATAAAAATCAGTTCGTGATTTGGTTTAGAAAGAAAAACACATTTTCATCTTATTTATTTTTCTAGCAAAAGTTCAAAATCGTAAATAGCCTCCTCCTCCTCCTTACAAGTTGACCATTTTTACGTTGTCCAGGAGGAGGAGGAGGAGGAGGATTCTGTTCAAATAGTGACTACTCGGCCACCCTTCCTAAAGAATTTAAATTTATATATCTGATTAAATGGGGCGACTGATTAAGCGCCAAACGTTTGGCGTTTTGTTCTGTTTGACGCTTATTCAGTTTAGCGTTTGTTCCGTTTGACGCTTATTCAGTTTGGCGTTTGTTCCGTTTGACGCTTATTCAGTTTGGCGTTTGTTCCGTTTGACGCTTGTTCAGTTTGACGCTTATTCAGTTTGGCGTTTGTTCCGTTTGACGCTTATTCAGTTTGGCGTTTGTTCCATTTGGCGTTTATTCAGTTTGGCGTTTGTTCCGTTTGACGCTTATTCAGTTTGGCGTTTGTTCCGTTTGACGCTTATTCAGTTTGGCGTTTGTTCCGTTTGACGGTTTTTAAGTTTGGCGTTTGTTCCGTTTGACGCTTATTCAGTTTGGCGTTTGTTCCGTTTGACGCTTATTCAGTTTGGCGTTTGTTCCGTTTGACGGTTTTTAAGTTTGGCGTTTGTTCCGTTTGACGCTTATTCAGTTGGGCGTTTGTTCCGTTTGACGCTTGTTCAGTTTGACGCTTATTCAGTTTGGCGTTTGTTCCGTTTGACGCTTATTCAGTTTGGCGTTTGTTCCGTTTGACGCTTATTCAGTTTGGCGTTTGTTCCGTTTGACGCTTATTCAGTTTGGCGTTTGTTCCGTTTGACGCTTATTCAGTTTGGCGTTTGTTCCATTTGGCGTTTATTCAGTTTGGCGTTTGTTCCGTTTGACGCTTATTCAGTTTGGCGTTTGTTCCATTTGGCGTTTATTCAGTTTGACGCTTATTCAGTTTGGCGTTTGTTCCATTTGGCGTTTATTCAGTTTGGCGTTTGTTCCGTTTGACGCTTATTCAGTTTGGCGTTTGTTCCGTTTGACGCTTATTCAGTTTGGCGTTTGTTCCGTTTGACGCTTATTCAGTTTGGCGTTTGTTCCATTTGGCGTTTATTCAGTTTGGCGTTTGTTCCGTTTGACGCTTATTCAGTTTGGCGTTTGTTCCATTTGGCGTTTATTCAGTTTGACGCTTATTCAGTTTGGCGTTTGTTCCATTTGGCGTTTATTCAGTTTGGCGTTTGTTCCGTTTGACGCTTATTCAGTTTGGCGTTTGTTCCGTTTGACGCTTATTCAGTTTGGCGTTTGTTCCGTTTGACGCTTGTTCAATTTGGCCCTTGATCAGTGCCTCTGATAATTCTAATTGTTTTATTTAAAATTGTAAATAAGGGCAATTTCTGTTTGTTATAATGAGGATCATTGAATTGACCCTTGACCTGTATATTTTAAGATAAAAAAAGTAGTTTATTTTTCTTGTGTTGTTTATTATTATTAACTACAAAATGTTGGATTTGTATTTTTTGTACCAAAAAAAAAAAATGTATTTTAAGCAAACAGAACACGTATTACCCATAATTCCCTCATGCTTGTAGGCCATTTGTCTTCTAATGTGTTCTATTGGTTGTAGGTGTATGGTGGGTGGGGTGGGGGTGGGTGGAAATGAGTTGAACGTTCCTAACATTTCGAATGGAATTTCTGGCATTTTTCTGTTGCTTCCCCCAAATCATCAGATTTTTTGGCAGCCATATAATTAGACCCATCAATTGGAAACACAATTTGGAGGAGGGTTTTTTTTACAGATCTCTTGAGAGACAGAGAGAGAGAGAAAAATGAGGGTGGTGGTCATTATTGGTGTGTGCTTATGAAAATTGATAATAGAGGGCGCTGCACATTTTTATTTTAAGTACAAAATCAATAATTTAAATTAGTGAAACATTTAAATTAGTGATTTTGTATTTAAAATAAAATGTGCAGCGCCCTCTATTATCAATTTTCGCAAGCACACACAACATTAATGAATAATGACCACTACCACCACCCTCTCATTTTACAGGCAATTAGAAATCGGGACAAACAGAAGTTTGCTCTGCCCTTTTTATGACGAATGGCAACTTCTAATTGGTTTGTTGTGTGGTTCGACGTTGAAAAGGGGCGGAGCATGTGAAGTCAGATTACATAACCAAATTGAACAAACGCCAAACTGAATAAATGCCAAAAATTTGGTGGTTATGCAGTTTTGCGTTTGTTTATTTTGGCGCTTATTCAGTTTGACGTTTGTTCAATTTGGCGCTTAATCAGTGTTGCCCTTTAAAGTTAAAAGGAATAAGCACCAAATTGACCAAACATCAAACTGAATAAACGCCAAAAATTTAGCAGTTATTCAGTTTGGCGTTTGTTCAATTTGGCGCTTAAAAAACATCATCTGCTTTATAAAGTTATGACAGTTTCAAACTCAAATAGTTTATTTTGAAAAATATATCAAAAACATTAAAATATCCATAAGTGATTGTTCTACCCTTCTAGTTTCTAAAACACATTCAAGTTTCTCTGTATTTTTTGCTCTCTCCATGAAAAACAAAAATAACCAGAGTTCAAGAGGCGCGCCGTTTACGCAACCACCTTGTTGATTTATAGTCACAGTGAGTGACAACAGCGCCCTCTATTGACAGCAATGGAGATAGAGAGAGAGAGAGATG
>JAUPFP010000272.1:0-47203 GCA_036925085.1 Brachycybe producta
AAGTTGAAATTGAAGTTGAAATTGAAGTTGAAATTGAAGTTGAAACTGAAGTTGAATTTTAAATTGAAATTGCAGTTGAAATTGAAGTTGAAATTGAAGTTGAATTTTAAGTTGATATTGAAGTTGAAATTGAAGTTGAAACTAAAGTTGAATTTTAAACTTTAATTGCAGTTGAAATTGAAGTTGAAATTGAAGTTGAAATTGAAGTTGAAATTGAAGTTGAAATTGAAGTTGAAATTGAAGTTGAACTTCAAGTTAAAAATTAAAGTTTAAGTTGAAGTTGTAGTTAAAGTTGAAGTTGAAGTTAAAGTTGAAGTTTGAAGTTGAAATTAAAGTTGAAATTGAAGTTGAAATTGAAGTTGAAATTGAAGTTAAAATTGAAGTTGAAATTGAAGTTGAAACTGAAGTTTAATTTTAAGTTGATATTGAAGTTGAAATTGAAGTTAAAATTGAAGTTGAAATTGATGTTGAAATTGAAGTTGAAATTAAAGTTGAAGTTGAAGTTGAATTTGAAGTTGAATTTGAAGTTGAATTTGAAGTTGAAATTGAAGTTGAAATTGAAGTTAAAATTGAAGTTGAAATTGAAGTTGAAATTGAAGTTGAAATTGAAGTTAAAATTGAAGTTGAAATTGAAGTTGAAATTGAAGTTGAAATTGAAGGTTGAAATTGAAGTTGAAATTGAAGTTGAAATTGAAGTTGAAATTGAAGTTGAAATTGAAGTTGAAATTGAAGTTGAAATTGAAGTTGAAATTGAAGTTGAAATTGAAGTTGAAATTAAAGTTGAAATTGAAGTTGAACTTCAAGTTAAATTTGAAGTTGAAATTGAAGTTAAAATTGAAGTTGAACTTCAACTTAAAATTGAAGTTTAAGTTGAAGTTGTAGTTAAAGTTGAAGTTGAAGTTAAAGTTGAAGTTTGAAGTTGAAATTAAAGTTGAAATTGAAGTTGAAATTGAAGTTGAAATTGAAGTTAAAATTGAACTTGAAATTGAAGTTGAAATTGAAGTTGAAATTGAAGTTGAAATTGAAGTTGAAACTGAAGTTGAATTTTAAATTGAAATTGCAGTTGGAATTGAAGTTGAAATTGAAGTTGAAATTGAAGTTGAAACTGAAGTTGAATTTTAAATTGAAATTGCAGTTGAAATTGAAGTTGAAATTGAAGTTGAAATTGAAGTTGAACTTCAAGTTAAATTTGAAGTTGAAATTGAAGTTGAAATTGAAGTTAAAATTGAAGTTGAAATTCAACTTAAAATTGAAGTTTAACTTTAACTTGTAGTTAAAGTTGAAGTTGAAGTTAAAGTTGAAGTTTGAAGTTGAATTAAAGTTAAAATTGAAGTTGAAATTGAAGTTGAAATTGAAGTTAAAATTGAAGTTGAAATTGAAGTTGAAATTGAAGTTGAAATTGAAGTTGAAATTGAAGTTGAAATTGAAGTTGAAATTGAAGTTGAAGTTGAAATTAAGTTAGAATTTGAAGTTGAAGTTGAAATTGAAGTTGAAATTGAAGTTGAAATTAAAGTTGAAATTGAAGTTGAAATTGAAGTTGAAATTGAAGTTGAAATTGAAGTTGAAATTGAAGTTGAACTTCAAGTTAAAATTGAAGTTTAAGTTGAAGTTGTAGTTAAAGTTGAAGTTGAAGTTAAAGTTGAAGTTTGAAGTTGAAATTAAAGTTGAAATTGAAGTTGAAATTGAAGTTGAAATTGAAGTTAAAATTGAACTTGAAATTGAAGTTGAAATTGAAGTTGAAATTGAAGTTGAAATTGAAGTTGAAACTGAAGTTGAATTTTAAATTGAAATTGTAGTTGGAATTGAAGTTGAAATTGAAGTTGAAACTGAAGTTGAATTTTAAGTTTATATTGAAGTTGAAATTGAAGTTAAAATTGAAGTTGAAATTGAAGTTGAAATTGAAGTTGAAATTGAAGTTGAAATTGAAGTTGAAATTGAAGTTGAAAATGAAGTTGAAATTTAAGTTAAAATTGAAGTTGAAATTGAAGTTGAAATTGAAGTTGAAATTGAAGTTGAAACTGAAGTTGAATTTTAAGTTGATATTGAAGTTGAAACTGAAGTTGAAATTGAAGTTGAAACTGAAGTTTAATTTTAAGTTGATATTGAAGTTGAAATTGAAGTTAAAATTGAAGTTGAAATTGAAGTTGAAATTGAAGTTGAAATTGAAGTTGAAAATGAAGTTGAAATTTAAGTTAAAATTGAAGTTGAAATTGAAGTTGAAATTGAAGTTGAAATTGAAGTTGAAACTGAAGTTGAATTTTAAGTTGAAATTGAAGTTGAAACTGAAGTTGAAATTGAAGTTGAAACTGAAGTTTAATTTTAAGTTGATATTGAAGTTGAAATTGAAGTTAAAATTGAAGTTGAATTTTAAGTTTATATTGAAGTTGAAATTGAAGTTAAAATTGAAGTTGAAATTGAAGTTGAAGTTGAAGTTGAAATTGAAGTTGAAATTGAAGTTGAAATTGAAGTTGAAATTGAAGTTGAACTTCAAGTTAAAATTGAAGTTTAAGTTGAAGTTGTAGTTAAAGTTGAAGTTGAAGTTAAAGTTGAAGTTTGAAGTTGAAATTAAAGTTGAAATTGAAGTTGAAATTGAAGTTGAAATTGAAGTTAAAATTGAACTTGAAATTGAAGTTGAAATTGAAGTTGAAATTGAAGTTGAAATTGAAGTTGAAACTGAAGTTGAATTTTAAATTGAAATTGTAGTTGGAATTGAAGTTGAAATTGAAGTTGAAACTGAAGTTGAATTTTAAGTTTATATTGAAGTTGAAATTGAAGTTGAAATTGAAGTTGAAATTGAAGTTGAAATTGAAGTTGAGAATTGAAGTTGAAATTGAAGTTGAAAATGAAGTTGAAATTTAAGTTAAAATTGAAGTTGAAATTGAAGTTGAAATTGAAGTTGAAATTGAAGTTGAAACTGAAGTTGAATTTTAAGTTGATATTGAAGTTGAAACTGAAGTTGAAATTGAAGTTGAAACTGAAGTTTAATTTTAAGTTGATATTGAAGTTGAAATTGAAGTTAAAATTGAAGTTGAAATTGAAGTTGAAATTGAAGTTGAAATTGAAGTTGAAAATGAAGTTGAAATTTAAGTTAAAATTGAAGTTGAAATTGAAGTTGAAATTGAAGTTGAAATTGAAGTTGAAACTGAAGTTGAATTTTAAGTTGATATTGAAGTTGAAACTGAAGTTGAAATTGAAGTTGAAACTGAAGTTTAATTTTAAGTTGATATTGAAGTTGAAATTGAAGTTAAAATTGAAGTTGAAATTGAAGTTGAAATTGAAGTTGAAATTGAAGTTGAAAATGAAGTTGAAATTTAAGTTAAAATTGAAGTTGAAATTGAAGTTGAAATTGAAGTTGAAATTGAAGTTGAAACTGAAGTTGAATTTTAAGTTGAAATTGAAGTTGAAACTGAAGTTGAAATTGAAGTTGAAACTGAAGTTTAATTTTAAGTTGATATTGAAGTTGAAATTGAAGTTAAAATTGAAGTTGAATTTTAAGTTTATATTGAAGTTGAAATTGAAGTTAAAATTGAAGTTGAAATTAAAGTTGAAGTTGAAGTTGAATTTGAAGTTGAATTTGAAGTTGAAATTGAAGTTGAAACTGAAGTTGAATTTTAAATTGAAATTGCAGTTGGAATTGAAGTTGAAATTGAAGTTGAAACTGAAGTTGAATTTTAAGTTTATATTGAAGTTGAAATTGAAGTTAAAATTGAAGTTGAAATTGAAGTTGAAATTGAAGTTGAAATTGAAGTTGAAATTGAAGTTGAAATTGCAGTTGAAATTGAAGTTGAAATTGAAGTTGAAATTTAAGTTGAAATTGAAATTGAAATTGAAGTTGAAATTGAAGTTGAAATTGAAGTTGAAATTGAAGTTGAAATTGAAGTTGAAATTGAAGTTGAAATTGAAGTTGAAACTGAAGTTTAATTTTAAGTTGATATTGAAGTTGAAATTGAAGTTAAAATTGAAGTTGAAATGGATGTTGAAATTGAAGTTGAAATTGAAGTTGAAATTGAAGTTGAAGTTGAAGTTGAATTTGAAGTTGAAATTAGAATTGAAATTGAAGTTGAAAATTGAAGTTAAAATTGAAGTTGAAATTGAAGTTGAAATTGAAGTTGAAATTGAAGTTGAAATTGAAGTTAAAATTGAAGTTGCAATTGAAGTTGAAATTGAAGTTGAAATTGAAGTTGAAACTGAAGTTTAATTTTAAGTTGATATTGAAGTTGAAATTGAAGTTGAATTTGAAGTTGAATTTGAAGTTGAAATTGAAGTTGAAATTGAAGTTACAATTGAAGTTGAAATTGAAGTTGAAATTGAAGTTGAATTTTAAGTTGATATTGAAGTTGAAATTGAAGTTGAAACTGAAGTTGAATTTTAAACTGAAATTGCAGTTGAAATTGAAGTTGAAATTGAAGATGAAATTGAAGTTGAAATTGAAGTTGAAATTGAAGTTGAACTTCAAGTTAAAATTAAAGTTTAAGTTGAAGTTGTAGTTAAAGTTGAAGTTGAAGTTAAAGTTGAAGTTTGAAGTTGAAATTAAAGTTGAAATTGAAGTTGAAATTGAAGTTGAAATTGAAGTTAAAATTGAAGTTGAAATTGAAGTTGAAATTGAATTTGAAATTGAAGTTGAAATTGAAGTTGAAATTGAAGTTAAAATTGAAGTTTAAGTTTAAGTTGTAGTTAAAGTTGAAGTTGAAGTTAAAGTTGAAGTTTGAAGTTGAAATTAAAGTTGAAATTGAAGTTGAAATTGAAGTTAAAATTGAAGTTGAAATTGAAGTTGAAATTGAAGTTGAAGTTGAAATTAAGTTTGAATTTGAAGTTGAAGTTGAAATTGAAGTTGAAATTGATGTTGAAATTAAAGTTGAAATTGAAGTTGAAATTGAAGTTGAAATTGAAGTTGAAATTGAAGTTGAAATTGAAGTTGAAATTGAAGTTGAACTTCAAGTTAAAATTGAAGTTTAAGTTGAAGTTGTAGTTAAAGTTGAAGTTGAAGTTAAAGTTGAAGTTTGAAGTTGAAATTAAAGTTGAAATAAAAGTTGAAATTGAAGTTGAAATTGAAGTTAAAATTGAACTTGAAATTGATGTTGAAATTGAAGTTGAAATTGAAGTTGAAATTGAAGTTGAAATTGAAGTTGAAATTGAAGTTGAAATTGAAGTTGAAATTGAAGTTGAAATTGAAGTTGAAATTGAAGTTGAAGTTGAAGTTGAAATTGAAGTTGCAATTGAAGTTGAAATTGAAGTTGAAATTGAAGTTGAAATTGAAGTTAAAATTGAAGTTGAAATTGAAGTTGAAATTGAAGTTGAAATTGAAGTTGAAATTGAAGTTGAAATTGAAGTTGAAATTGAAGTTGAAATTGAAGTTGAAATTGAAGTTGAAATTGAAGTTGAAATTGAAGTTGAAATTGAAGTTGAAATTGAAGTTGAAATTGAAGTTGAAATTGAAGTTGAAATTAAAGTTGAAATTGAAGTTGAACTTCAAGTTAAATTTGAAGTTGAAATTGAAGTTAAAATTGAAGTTGAACTTCAACTTAAAATTGAAGTTTAAGTTGAAGTTGTAGTTAAAGTTGAAGTTGAAGTTAAAGTTGAAGTTTGAAGTTGAAATTAAAGTTGAAATTGAAGTTGAAATTGAAGTTGAAATTGAAGTTAAAATTGAACTTGAAATTGAAGTTGAAATTGAAGTTGAAATTGAAGTTGAAATTGAAGTTGAAACTGAAGTTGAATTTTAAATTGAAATTGCAGTTGGAATTGAAGTTGAAATTGAAGTTGAAATTGAAATTGAAACTGAAGTTGAATTTTAAATTGAAATTGCAGTTGAAATTGAAGTTGAAATTGAAGTTGAAATTGAAGTTGAACTTCAAGTTAAATTTGAAGTTGAAATTGAAGTTGAAATTGAAGTTAAAATTGAAGTTGAAATTCAACTTAAAATTGAAGTTTAACTTTAAGTTGTAGTTAAAGTTGAAGTTGAAGTTAAAGTTGAAGTTTGAAGTTGAAATTAAAGTTAAAATTGAAGTTGAAATTGAAGTTGAAATTGAAGTTAAAATTGAAGTTGAAATTGAAGTTGAAATTGAAGTTGAAATTGAAGTTGAAATTGAAGTTGAAATTGAAGTTGAAGTTGAAATTAAGTTAGAATTTGAAGTTGAAGTTGAAATTGAAGTTGAAATTGAAGTTGAAATTAAAGTTGAAATTGAAGTTGAAATTGAAGTTGAAATTGAAGTTGAAATTGAAGTTGAAATTGAAGTTGAACTTCAAGTTAAAATTGAAGTTTAAGTTGAAGTTGTAGTTAAAGTTGAAGTTGAAGTTAAAGTTGAAGTTTGAAGTTGAAATTAAAGTTGAAATTGAAGTTGAAATTGAAGTTGAAATTGAAGTTAAAATTGAACTTGAAATTGAAGTTGAAATTGAAGTTGAAATTGAAGTTGAAATTGAAGTTGAAATTGAAGTTGAAACTGAAGTTGAATTTTAAATTGAAATTGTAGTTGGAATTGAAGTTGAAATTGAAGTTGAAACTGAAGTTGAATTTTAAGTTTATATTGAAGTTGAAATTGAAGTTAAAATTGAAGTTGAAATTGAAGTTGAAATTGAAGTTGAAATTGAAGTTGAAATTGAAGTTGAAATTGAAGTTGAAAATGAAGTTGAAATTTAAGTTAAAATTGAAGTTGAAATTGAAGTTGAAATTGAAGTTGAAATTGAAGTTGAAACTGAAGTTGAATTTTAAGTTGATATTGAAGTTGAAACTGAAGTTGAAATTGAAGTTGAAACTGAAGTTTAATTTTAAGTTGATATTGAAGTTGAAATTGAAGTTAAAATTGAAGTTGAAATTGAAGTTGAAATTGAAGTTGAAATTGAAGTTGAAAATGAAGTTGAAATTTAAGTTAAAATTGAAGTTGAAATTGAAGTTGAAATTGAAGTTGAAATTGAAGTTGAAACTGAAGTTGAATTTTAAGTTGAAATTGAAGTTGAAACTGAAGTTGAAATTGAAGTTGAAACTGAAGTTTAATTTTAAGTTGATATTGAAGTTGAAATTGAAGTTAAAATTGAAGTTGAAATGGATGTTGAAATTGAAGTTGAAATTAAAGTTGAAGTTGAAGTTGAATTTGAAGTTGAATTTGAAGTTGAAATTGAAGTTGAAACTGAAGTTGAATTTTAAATTGAAATTGCAGTTGGAATTGAAGTTGAAATTGAAGTTGAAACTGAAGTTGAATTTTAAGTTTATATTGAAGTTGAAATTGAAGTTAAAATTGAAGTTGAAATTGAAGTTGAAATTGAAGTTGAAATTGAAGTTGAAATTGAAGTTGAAATTGCAGTTGAAATTGAAGTTGAAATTGAAGTTGAAATTTAAGTTGAAATTGAAATTGAAATTGAAGTTGAAATTGAAGTTGAAATTGAAGTTGAAATTGAAGTTGAAATTGAAGTTGAAATTGAAGTTGAAATTGAAGTTGAAACTGAAGTTTAATTTTAAGTTGATATTGAAGTTGAAATTGAAGTTAAAATTGAAGTTGAAATGGATGTTGAAATTGAAGTTGAAATTGAAGTTGAAATTGAAGTTGAAGTTGAAGTTGAATTTGAAGTTGAAATTAGAATTGAAATTGAAGTTGAAATTGAAGTTAAAATTGAAGTTGAAATTGAAGTTGAAATTGAAGTTGAAATTGAAGTTGAAATTGAAGTTAAAATTGAAGTTGCAATTGAAGTTGAAATTGAAGTTGAAATTGAAGTTGAAACTGAAGTTTAATTTTAAGTTGATATTGAAGTTGAAATTGAAGTTAAAATTGAAGTTGAAATTGATGTTGAAATTGAAGTTGAAATTAAAGTTGAAGTTGAAGTTGAATTTGAAGTTGAATTTGAAGTTGAAATTGAAGTTGAAATTGAAGTTACAATTGAAGTTGAAATTGAAGTTGAAATTGAAGTTGAATTTTAAGTTGATATTGAAGTTGAAATTGAAGTTGAAACTGAAGTTGAATTTTAAACTGAAATTGCAGTTGAAATTGAAGTTGAAATTGAAGATGAAATTGAAGTTGAAATTGAAGTTGAAATTGAAGTTGAACTTCAAGTTAAAATTAAAGTTTAAGTTGAAGTTGTAGTTAAAGTTGAAGTTGAAGTTAAAGTTGAAGTTTGAAGTTGAAATTAAAGTTGAAATTGAAGTTGAAATTGAAGTTGAAATTGAAGTTAAAATTGAAGTTGAAATTGAAGTTGAAATTGAATTTGAAATTGAAGTTGAAATTGAAGTTGAAATTGAAGTTAAAATTGAAGTTTAAGTTTAAGTTGTAGTTAAAGTTGAAGTTGAAGTTAAAGTTGAAGTTTGAAGTTGAAATTAAAGTTGAAATTGAAGTTGAAATTGAAGTTGAAATTGAAGTTGAAATTGAAGTTGAAATTGAAGTTGAAAATGAAGTTGAAATTTAAGTTAAAATTGAAGTTGAAATTGAAGTTGAAATTGAAGTTGAAATTGAAGTTGAAACTGAAGTTGAATTTTAAGTTGATATTGAAGTTGAAACTGAAGTTGAAATTGAAGTTGAAACTGAAGTTTAATTTTAAGTTGATATTGAAGTTGAAATTGAAGTTAAAATTGAAGTTGAAATTGAAGTTGAAATTGAAGTTGAAATTGAAGTTGAAAATGAAGTTGAAATTTAAGTTAAAATTGAAGTTGAAATTGAAGTTGAAATTGAAGTTGAAATTGAAGTTGAAACTGAAGTTGAATTTTAAGTTGAAATTGAAGTTGAAACTGAAGTTGAAATTGAAGTTGAAACTGAAGTTTAATTTTAAGTTGATATTGAAGTTGAAATTGAAGTTAAAATTGAAGTTGAAATGGATGTTGAAATTGAAGTTGAAATTAAAGTTGAAGTTGAAGTTGAATTTGAAGTTGAATTTGAAGTTGAAATTGAAGTTGAAACTGAAGTTGAATTTTAAATTGAAATTGCAGTTGGAATTGAAGTTGAAATTGAAGTTGAAACTGAAGTTGAATTTTAAGTTTATATTGAAGTTGAAATTGAAGTTAAAATTGAAGTTGAAATTGAAGTTGAAATTGAAGTTGAAATTGAAGTTGAAATTGAAGTTGAAATTGCAGTTGAAATTGAAGTTGAAATTGAAGTTGAAATTTAAGTTGAAATTGAAATTGAAATTGAAGTTGAAATTGAAGTTGAAATTGAAGTTGAAATTGAAGTTGAAATTGAAGTTGAAATTGAAGTTGAAATTGAAGTTGAAATTGAAGTTGAAACTGAAGTTTAATTTTAAGTTGATATTGAAGTTGAAATTGAAGTTAAAATTGAAGTTGAAATGGATGTTGAAATTGAAGTTGAAATTGAAGTTGAAATTGAAGTTGAAGTTGAAGTTGAATTTGAAGTTGAAATTAGAATTGAAATTGAAGTTGAAATTGAAGTTAAAATTGAAGTTGAAATTGAAGTTGAAATTGAAGTTGAAATTGAAGTTGAAATTGAAGTTAAAATTGAAGTTGCAATTGAAGTTGAAATTGAAGTTGAAATTGAAGTTGAAACTGAAGTTTAATTTTAAGTTGATATTGAAGTTGAAATTGAAGTTAAAATTGAAGTTGAAATTGATGTTGAAATTGAAGTTGAAATTAAAGTTGAAGTTGAAGTTGAATTTGAAGTTGAATTTGAAGTTGAATTTGAAGTTGAAATTGAAGTTGAAATTGAAGTTACAATTGAAGTTGAAATTGAAGTTGAAATTGAAGTTGAATTTTAAGTTGATATTGAAGTTGAAATTGAAGTTGAAACTGAAGTTGAATTTTAAACTGAAATTGCAGTTGAAATTGAAGTTGAAATTGAAGATGAAATTGAAGTTGAAATTGAAGTTGAAATTGAAGTTGAACTTCAAGTTAAAATTAAAGTTTAAGTTGAAGTTGTAGTTAAAGTTGAAGTTGAAGTTAAAGTTGAAGTTTGAAGTTGAAATTAAAGTTGAAATTGAAGTTGAAATTGAAGTTGAAATTGAAGTTAAAATTGAAGTTGAAATTGAAGTTGAAATTGAATTTGAAATTGAAGTTGAAATTGAAGTTGAAATTGAAGTTAAAATTGAAGTTTAAGTTTAAGTTGTAGTTAAAGTTGAAGTTGAAGTTAAAGTTGAAGTTTGAAGTTGAAATTAAAGTTGAAATTGAAGTTGAAATTGAAGTTAAAATTGAAGTTGAAATTGAAGTTGAAATTGAAGTTGAAGTTGAAATTAAGTTTGAATTTGAAGTTGAAGTTGAAATTGAAGTTGAAAGTGATGTTGAAATAAAAGTTGAAATTGAAGTTGAAATTGAAGTTAAAATTGAACTTGAAATTGATGTTGAAATTGAAGTTGAAATTGAAGTTGAAATTGAAGTTGAAATTGAAGTTGAAATTGAAGTTGAAATTGAAGTTGAAATTGAAGTTGAAATTGAAGTTGAAATTGAAGTTAAAATTGAAGTTGCAATTGAAGTTGAAATTGAAGTTGAAATTGAAGTTGAAATTGAAGTTAAAATTGAAGTTGAAATTGAAGTTGAAATTGAAGTTGAAATTGAAGTTGAAATTGAAGTTGAAATTGAAGTTGAAATTGAAGTTGAAATTGAAGTTGAAATTGAAGTTGAAATTGAAGTTGAAATTGAAGTTGAAATTGAAGTTGAAATTGAAGTTGAAATTAAAGTTGAAATTGAAGTTGAACTTCAAGTTAAATTTGAAGTTGAAATTGAAGTTAAAATTGAAGTTGAACTTCAACTTAAAATTGAAGTTTAAGTTGAAGTTGTAGTTAAAGTTGAAGTTGAAGTTAAAGTTGAAGTTTGAAGTTGAAATTAAAGTTGAAATTGAAGTTGAAATTGAAGTTGAAATTGAAGTTGAAATTGAAGTTGAAACTGAAGTTGAATTTTAAATTGAAATTGCAGTTGGAATTGAAGTTGAAATTGAAGTTGAAATTGAAGTTGAAACTGAAGTTGAATTTTAAATTGAAATTGCAGTTGAAATTGAAGTTGAAATTGAAGTTGAAATTGAAGTTGAACTTCAAGTTAAATTTGAAGTTGAAATTGAAGTTGAAATTGAAGTTAAAATTGAAGTTGAAATTCAACTTAAAATTGAAGTTTAACTTTAAGTTGTAGTTAAAGTTGAAGTTGAAGTTAAAGTTGAAGTTTGAAGTTGAAATTAAAGTTAAAATTGAAGTTGAAATTGAAGTTGAAATTGAAGTTAAAATTGAAGTTGAAATTGAAGTTGAAATTGAAGTTGAAATTGAAGTTGAAATTGAAGTTGAAATTGAAGTTGAAATTGAAGTTGAAGTTGAAATTAAGTTAGAATTTGAAGTTGAAGTTGAAATTGAAGTTGAAATTGAAGTTGAAATTAAAGTTGAAATTGAAGTTGAAATTGAAGTTGAAATTGAAGTTGAAATTGAAGTTGAAATTGAAGTTGAACTTCAAGTTAAAATTGAAGTTTAAGTTGAAGTTGTAGTTAAAGTTGAAGTTGAAGTTAAAGTTGAAGTTTGAAGTTGAAATTAAAGTTGAAATTGAAGTTGAAATTGAAGTTGAAATTGAAGTTAAAATTGAACTTGAAATTGAAGTTGAAATTGAAGTTGAAATTGAAGTTGAAATTGAAGTTGAAACTGAAGTTGAATTTTAAATTGAAATTGTAGTTGGAATTGAAGTTGAAATTGAAGTTGAAACTGAAGTTGAATTTTAAGTTTATATTGAAGTTGAAATTGAAGTTAAAATTGAAGTTAAAATTGAAGTTGAAATTGAAGTTGAAATTGAAGTTGAAATTGAAGTTGAAATTGAAGTTGAAAATGAAGTTGAAATTTAAGTTAAAATTGAAGTTGAAATTGAAGTTGAAATTGAAGTTGAAATTGAAGTTGAAATTGAAGTTGAACTTCAAGTTAAATTTGAAGTTGAAATTGAAGTTGAAATTGAAGTTAAAATTGAAGTTGAAATTCAACTTAAAATTGAAGTTTAACTTTAAGTTGTAGTTAAAGTTGAAGTTGAAGTTAAAGTTGAAGTTTGAAGTTGAAATTAAAGTTAAAATTGAAGTTGAAATTGAAGTTGAAATTGAAGTTAAAATTGAAGTTGAAATTGAAGTTGAAATTGAAGTTGAAATTGAAGTTGAAATTGAAGTTGAAATTGAAGTTGAAATTGAAGTTGAAGTTGAATATAAGTTAGAATTTGAAGTTGAAGTTAAAATTGAAGTTGAAATTGAAGTTGAAATTGAAGTTGAAATTGAAGTTGAAATTGAAGTTGAAATTGAAGTTGAAAATGAAGTTGAAATTTAAGTTAAAATTGAAGTTGAAATTGAAGTTGAAATTGAAGTTGAAATTGAAGTTGAAATTGAAGTTGAAATTGAAGTTGAAACTGAAGTTGAATTTTAAGTTGATATTGAAGTTGAAACTGAAGTTGAAATTGAAGTTGAAACTGAAGTTTAATTTTAAGTTGATATTGAAGTTGAAATTGAAGTTAAAATTGAAGTTGAAATTGAAGTTGAAATTGAAGTTGAAATTGAAGTTGAAAATGAAGTTGAAATTTAAGTTAAAATTGAAGTTGAAATTGAAGTTGAAATTGAAGTTGAAATTGAAGTTGAAACTGAAGTTGAATTTTAAGTTGAAATTGAAGTTGAAACTGAAGTTGAAATTGAAGTTGAAACTGAAGTTTAATTTTAAGTTGATATTGAAGTTGAAATTGAAGTTAAAATTGAAGTTGAAATGGATGTTGAAATTGAAGTTGAAATTAAAGTTGAAGTTGAAGTTGAATTTGAAGTTGAATTTGAAGTTGAAATTGAAGTTGAAACTGAAGTTGAATTTTAAATTGAAATTGCAGTTGGAATTGAAGTTGAAATTGAAGTTGAAACTGAAGTTGAATTTTAAGTTTATATTGAAGTTGAAATTGAAGTTAAAATTGAAGTTGAAATTGAAGTTGAAATTGAAGTTGAAATTGAAGTTGAAATTGAAGTTGAAATTGCAGTTGAAATTGAAGTTGAAATTGAAGTTGAAATTTAAGTTGAAATTGAAATTGAAATTGAAGTTGAAATTGAAGTTGAAATTGAAGTTGAAATTGAAGTTGAAATTGAAGTTGAAATTGAAGTTGAAATTGAAGTTGAAACTGAAGTTTAATTTTAAGTTGATATTGAAGTTGAAATTGAAGTTAAAATTGAAGTTGAAATGGATGTTGAAATTGAAGTTGAAATTGAAGTTGAAATTGAAGTTGAAGTTGAAGTTGAATTTGAAGTTGAAATTAGAATTGAAATTGAAGTTGAAATTGAAGTTAAAATTGAAGTTGAAATTGAAGTTGAAATTGAAGTTGAAATTGAAGTTGAAATTGAAGTTAAAATTGAAGTTGCAATTGAAGTTGAAATTGAAGTTGAAATTGAAGTTGAAATTGAAGTTGAAACTGAAGTTTAATTTTAAGTTGATATTGAAGTTGAAATTGAAGTTAAAATTGAAGTTGAAATTGATGTTGAAGTTGAAGTTGAAATTAAAGTTGAAGTTGAAGTTGAATTTGAAGTTGAATTTGAAGTTGAAATTGAAGTTGAAATTGAAGTTACAATTGAAGTTGAAATTGAAGTTGAAATTGAAGTTGAATTTTAAGTTGATATTGAAGTTGAAATTGAAGTTGAAACTGAAGTTGAATTTTAAACTGAAATTGCAGTTGAAATTGAAGTTGAAATTGAAGATGAAATTGAAGTTGAAATTGAAGTTGAAATTGAAGTTGAAATTGAAGTTGAAATTGAAGTTGAAATTGAAGTTAAAATTGAAGTTGCAATTGAAGTTGAAATTGAAGTTGAAATTGAAGTTGAAACTGAAGTTTAATTTTAAGTTGATATTGAAGTTGAAATTGAAGTTAAAATTGAAGTTGAAATTGATGTTGAAATTGAAGTTGAAATTAAAGTTGAAGTTGAAGTTGAATTTGAAGTTGAATTTGAAGTTGAAATTGAAGTTGAAATTGAAGTTACAATTGAAGTTGAAATTGAAGTTGAAATTGAAGTTGAATTTTAAGTTGATATTGAAGTTGAAATTGAAGTTGAAACTGAAGTTGAATTTTAAACTGAAATTGCAGTTGAAATTGAAGTTGAAATTGAAGATGAAATTGAAGTTGAAATTGAAGTTGAAATTGAAGTTGAACTTCAAGTTAAAATTAAAGTTTAAGTTGAAGTTGTAGTTAAAGTTGAAGTTGAAGTTAAAGTTGAAGTTTGAAGTTGAAATTAAAGTTGAAATTGAAGTTGAAATTGAAGTTGAAATTGAAGTTAAAATTGAAGTTGAAATTGAAGTTGAAATTGAATTTGAAATTGAAGTTGAAATTGAAGTTGAAATTGAAGTTAAAATTGAAGTTTAAGTTTAAGTTGTAGTTAAAGTTGAAGTTGAAGTTAAAGTTGAAGTTTGAAGTTGAAATTAAAGTTGAAATTGAAGTTGAAATTGAAGTTAAAATTGAAGTTGAAATTGAAGTTGAAATTGAAGTTGAAGTTGAAATTAAGTTTGAATTTGAAGTTGAAGTTGAAATTGAAGTTGAAAGTGATGTTGAAATTAAAGTTGAAATTGAAGTTGAAATTGAAGTTGAAATTGAAGTTGAAATTGAAGTTGAAATTGAAGTTGAACTTCAAGTTAAAATTGAAGTTTAAGTTGAAGTTGTAGTTAAAGTTGAAGTTGAAGTTAAAGTTGAAGTTTGAAGTTGAAATTAAAGTTGAAATAAAAGTTGAAATTGAAGTTGAAATTGAAGTTAAAATTGAACTTGAAATTGATGTTGAAATTGAAGTTGAAATTGAAGTTGAAATTGAAGTTGAAATTGAAGTTGAAATTGAAGTTGAAATTGAAGTTGAAATTGAAGTTGAAATTGAAGTTAAAATTGAAGTTGCAATTGAAGTTGAAATTGAAGTTGAAATTGAAGTTGAAACTGAAGTTTAATTTTAAGTTGATATTGAAGTTGAAATTGAAGTTAAAATTGAAGTTGAAATTGATGTTGAAATTGAAGTTGAAATTAAAGTTGAAGTTGAAGTTGAATTTGAAGTTGAATTTGAAGTTGAAATTGAAGTTGAAATTGAAGTTACAATTGAAGTTGAAATTGAAGTTGAAATTGAAGTTGAATTTTAAGTTGATATTGAAGTTGAAATTGAAGTTGAAACTGAAGTTAAATTTTAAACTGAAATTGCAGTTGAAATTGAAGTTGAAATTGAAGATGAAATTGAAGTTGAAATTGAAGTTGAAATTGAAGTTGAACTTCAAGTTAAAATTAAAGTTTAAGTTGAAGTTGTAGTTAAAGTTGAAGTTGAAGTTAAAGTTGAAGTTTGAAGTTGAAATTAAAGTTGAAATTGAAGTTGAAATTGAAGTTGAAATTGAAGTTAAAATTGAAGTTGAAATTGAAGTTGAAATTGAATTTGAAATTGAAGTTGAAATTGAAGTTGAAATTGAAGTTAAAATTGAAGTTTAAGTTTAAGTTGTAGTTAAAGTTGAAGTTGAAGTTAAAGTTGAAGTTTGAAGTTGAAATTAAAGTTGAAATTGAAGTTGAAATTAAAGTTAAAATTGAAGTTGAAATTGAAGTTGAAATTGAAGTTGAAGTTGAAATTAAGTTTGAATTTGAAGTTGAAGTTGAAATTGAAGTTGAAAGTGATGTTGAAATTAAAGTTGAAATTGAAGTTGAAATTGAAGTTGAAATTGAAGTTGAAATTGAAGTTGAAATTGAAGTTGAACTTCAAGTTAAAATTGAAGTTTAAGTTGAAGTTGTAGTTAAAGTTGAAGTTGAAGTTAAAGTTGAAGTTTGAAGTTGAAATTAAAGTTGAAATAAAAGTTGAAATTGAAGTTGAAATTGAAGTTAAAATTGAACTTGAAATTGATGTTGAAATTGAAGTTGAAATTGAAGTTGAAATTGAAGTTGAAATTGAAGTTGAAATTGAAGTTGAAATTGAAGTTGAAATTGAAGTTGAAATTGAAGTTAAAATTGAAGTTGCAATTGAAGTTGAAATTGAAGTTGAAATTGAAGTTGAAACTGAAGTTTAATTTTAAGTTGATATTGAAGTTGAAATTGAAGTTAAAATTGAAGTTGAAATTGATGTTGAAATTGAAGTTGAAATTAAAGTTGAAGTTGAAGTTGAATTTGAAGTTGAATTTGAAGTTGAAATTGAAGTTGAAATTGAAGTTACAATTGAAGTTGAAATTGAAGTTGAAATTGAAGTTGAATTTTAAGTTGATATTGAAGTTGAAATTGAAGTTGAAACTGAAGTTGAATTTTAAACTGAAATTGCAGTTGAAATTGAAGTTGAAATTGAAGATGAAATTGAAGTTGAAATTGAAGTTGAAATTGAAGTTGAACTTCAAGTTAAAATTAAAGTTTAAGTTGAAGTTGTAGTTAAAGTTGAAGTTGAAGTTAAAGTTGAAGTTTGAAGTTGAAATTAAAGTTGAAATTGAAGTTGAAATTGAAGTTGAAATTGAAGTTAAAATTGAAGTTGAAATTGAAGTTGAAATTGAATTTGAAATTGAAGTTGAAATTGAAGTTGAAATTGAAGTTAAAATTGAAGTTTAAGTTTAAGTTGTAGTTAAAGTTGAAGTTGAAGTTAAAGTTGAAGTTTGAAGTTGAAATTAAAGTTGAAATTGAAGTTGAAATTGAAGTTAAAATTGAAGTTGAAATTGAAGTTGAAATTGAAGTTGAAGTTGAAATTAAGTTTGAATTTGAAGTTGAAGTTGAAATTGAAGTTGAAATTGATGTTGAAATTAAAGTTGAAATTGAAGTTGAAATTGAAGTTGAAATTGAAGTTGAAATTGAAGTTGAAATTGAAGTTGAACTTCAAGTTAAAATTGAAGTTTAAGTTGAAGTTGTAGTTAAAGTTGAAGTTGAAGTTAAAGTTGAAGTTTGAAGTTGAAATTAAAGTTGAAATAAAAGTTGAAATTGAAGTTGAAATTGAAGTTAAAATTGAACTTGAAATTGATGTTGAAATTGAAGTTGAAATTGAAGTTGAAATTGAAGTTGAAATTGAAGTTGAAATTGAAGTTGAAATTGAAGTTGAAATTGAAGTTGAAGTTGAGTTTGAAGTTGAAATTGAAGTTGAAGTTGAATTTGAAATTAAAGATGAAGTTGAAGTTGAATTTGAAGTTGATGTTGAATTTAAAGTTGAAGTTGAAGTTGAAGTTGAAGTTGAAATTGAAATTGAAATTGAAGTTGAAATTGAAGTTAAAATTGAAGTTGAAATTGAAGTTAAAATTGAATTTGAAATTGAAGTTGAAATTGATGTTAAAATTGAAGGTGAAGATGAAGTTGAAGTTAAGTTTGAAATTGAAGTTGAAGTTGAAATTAAAGTTGAATTTAAAGTTGAAGTTGAAGTTGAAGTTGAAATTGAAATTGAAATTGAAGTTGCAATTGAAGTTAAAATTGAAGTTGAAAATGAAGTTAAAATTGAAGTTGAAATTGAAGTTAAAATTGAAGTTGAAATTGAAGTTGAAATTCAAGTTGAAATTGGAGTTGAAATTGAAGTTGAAATTGAAGTTGAAATTGAAGTTAAAATTGAAATTGACAGTAAGATTAAAGTTGAAGTTTAAGTTTAAGTTGAAGTTAAAGTTGATGTAAAGTTGAACTTGAAGTTGAACTTGAAGGTGAAGTTGAAGTTGAAGTTAAGTTTGAAATTGAAGTTGAAGTTGAAATTGAAGTTGAAATTGAAGTTGAAGTTGAAGTTAAATTTGAAGTTGAAGTTGAAGTTGAAGTTGAAGTTAAAGTTGAGGTTGTAGTTGAAATTGAAGTTGAAGTTGTAGTTTAAGTTGAAATTGAAGTTGAAGTTGAAATTAAGTTTGAATTTGAAGTTGAAGTTGAAATTGAAGTTGAAATTGAAGTTGAAATTGAAGTTGAAATTGAAGTTAAAATTGAAGTTGAAATTGAAGTTGAAATTGAAGTTGAAGTTGAAATTAAGTTTGAATTTGAAGTTAAAGTTGAAATTGAAGTTGAAATTGATGTTGAAATTAAAGTTGAAATTGAAGTTGAAATTGAAGTTGAAATTGAAGTTGAAATTGAAGTTGAAATTGAAGTTGAACTTCAAGTTAAAATTGAAGTTGAAGTTGAAGTTGAAGTTGTAGTTAATGTTGAAGTTGAAGTTAAAGTTGAAGTTTGAAGTTGAAATTAAAGTTGAAATTGAAGTTGAAATTGAAGTTGAAATTGAAGTTAAAATTGAACTTGAAATTGAAGTTGAAATTGAAGTTGAAATTGAAGTTGAAATTGAAGTTGAAATTGAAGTTGAAGTTGAGTTTGAAGTTGAAATTGAAGTTGAAGTTGAATTTGAAATTAAAGATGAAGTTGAAGTTGAATTTGAAGTTGATGTTGAATTTAAAGTTGAAGTTGAAGTTGAAGTTGAAGTTGAAATTGAAATTGAAATTGAAGTTGAAATTGAAGTTGAAATTGAAGTTGAAATTGAAGTTGAAATTGAAGTTGAAACTGAAGTTTAATTTGAAGTTGATATTGAAGTTGAAATTGAAGTTAAAATTGAAATTAAGTTTGAATTTGAAGTTGAAGTTGAAATTGAAGTTGAAATTGATGTTGAAATTAAAGTTGAAATTGAAGTTGAAATTGAAGTTGAAATTGAAGTTGAAATTGAAGTTGAAATTGAAGTTGAACTTCAAGTTAAAATTGAAGTTGAAGTTGAAGTTGAAGTTGTAGTTAAAGTTGAAGTTGAAGTTAAAGTTGAAGTTTGAAGTTGAAATTAAAGTTGAAATTGATGTTGAAATTGAAGTTGAAATTGAAGTTAAAATTGAACTTGAAATTGAAGTTGAAATTGAAGTTGAAATTGAAGTTGAAATTGAAGTTGAAATTGAAGTTGAAATTGAAGTTGAAGTTGAGTTTGAAGTTGAAATTGAAGTTGAAGTTGAATTTGAAATTAAAGATGAAGTTGAAGTTGAATTTGAAGTTGATGTTGAATTTAAAGTTGAAGTTGAAGTTGAAGTTGAAGTTGAAATTGAAATTGAAATTGAAGTTGAAATTGAAGTTGAAATTGAAGTTGAAATTGAAGTTGAAATTGAAGTTGAAATTGAAGTTGAAACTGAAGTTTAATTTGAAGTTGATATTGAAGTTGAAATTGAAGTTAAAATTGAAGTTGAAATTGATGTTGAAATTGAAGTTGAAATTGAAGTTGAAGTTGAAGTTGAATTTGAAGTTGAAATTAGAATTGAAATTGAAGTTGAAATTGAAGTTAAAATTGAAGTTGAAATTGAAGTTGAAATTGAAGTTGAAATTGAAGTTGAAATTGAAGTTGAAATTGAAGTTAAAATTGAAGTTGAAATTGAAGTTGAAATTGAAGTTGAAATTGAAGTTGAAACTGAAGTTTAATTTTAAGTTGAAATTGAAGTTGAAATTGAAGTTGAAATTGAAGTTAAAATTGAAGTTGAAATTGAAGTTGAAATTGAAGTTGAAATTGAAGTTGAAATTGAAGTTGAAACTGAAGTTGAATTTTAAATTGAAATTGCAGTTGAAATTGAAGTTGAAATTGAAGTTGAATTTTAAGTTGATATTGAAGTTGAAATTGAAGTTGAAATTGAAGTTGAAATTGAAGTTGAAATTGAAGTTGAAACTGAAGTTGAATTTTAAATTGAAATTGCAGTTGAAATTGAAGTTGAAATTGAAGTTGAAATTGAAGTTGAATTTTAAGTTGATATTGAAGTTGAAATTGAAGTTGAAACTAAAGTTGAATTTTAAACTTTAATTGCAGTTGAAATTGAAGTTGAAATTGAAGTTGAAATTGAAGTTGAAATTGAAGTTGAAATTGAAGTTGAAATTGAAGTTGAACTTCAAGTTAAAATTAAAGTTTAAGTTGAAGTTGTAGTTAAAGTTGAAGTTGAAGTTAAAGTTGAAGTTTGAAGTTGAAATTAAAGTTGAAATTGAAGTTGAAATTGAAGTTGAAATTGAAGTTAAAATTGAAGTTGAAATTGAAGTTGAAATTGAAGTTGAAATTGAAGTTGAAATTGAAGTTGAAATTGAAGTTGAAATTGAAGTTGAAATTGAAGTTGAAATTGAAGTTGAAATTGAAGTTGAAATTGAAGTTGAAATTGAAGTTGAAATTGAAGTTGAAATTGAAGTTGAAATTAAAGTTGAAATTGAAGTTGAATTTCAAGTTAAATTTGAAGTTGAAATTGAAGTTAAAATTGAAGTTGAACTTCAACTTAAAATTGATGTTTAAGTTTAAGTTGTAGTTAAAGTTGAAGTTGAAGTTAAAGTTGAAGTTTGAAGTTGAAATTAAAGTTGAAATTGAAGTTGAAATTGAAGTTAAAATTGAAGTTGAAATTGAAGTTGAAATTGAAGTTGAAATTGAAGTTGAACTTCAAGTTAAAATTGAAGTTTAAGTTGAAGTTGTAGTTAAAGTTGAAGTTGAAGTTAAAGTTGAAGTTTGAAGTTGAAATTAAAGTTGAAATTGAAGTTGAAATTGAAGTTGAAATTGAAGTTGAAATTGAAGTTAAAATTGAAGTTGAAATTGAAGTTGAAATTGAAGTTGAAATTGAAGTTGAAATTGAAGTTGAAATTGAAGTTGAAATTGAAGTTGAAATTGAAGTTGAAATTGAAGTTGAAATTGAAGTTGAAATTGAAGTTGAACTTCAAGTTAAATTTGAAGTTGAAATTGAAGTTGAAATTGAAGTTGAAATTGAAATTGAAGTTGAAGTTGAAATTGAAGTAGAAATTGAAGTTGAAAATGAAGTTGAAATGGATGTTGAAATTGAAGTTGAAATTGAAGTTGAAGTTGAAGTTGAATTTGAAGTTGAAATTAGAATTGAAATTGAAGTTGAAATTGAAGTTAAAATTGAAGTTGAAATTGAAGTTGAAATTGAAGTTGAAATTGAAGTTGAAATTGAAGTTAAAATTGAAGTTGAAATTGAAGTTGAAATTGAAGTTGAAGTTGCAATTGAAGTTAAAATTGAAGTTGAAAATGAAGTTAAAATTGAAGTTGAAATTGAAGTTAAAATTGAAGTTGAAATTGAAGTTGAAATTGAAGTTAAAATTGAAGTTGAAATTGAAGTTGAAATTGAAGTAGAAATTGAAGTTGAAAATGAAGTTGAAATGGATGTTGAAATTGAAGTTGAAATTGAAGTTGAAGTTGAAGTTGAATTTGAAGTTGAAATTAGAATTGAAATTGAAGTTGAAATTGAAGTTAAAATTGAAGTTGTAATTGAAGTTGAAATTGAAGTTGAAATTGAAGTTGAAATTGAAGTTAAAATTGAAGTTGAAATTGAAGTTGAAATTGAAGTTGAAGTTGCAATTGAAGTTAAAATTGAAGTTGAAAATGAAGTTAAAATTGAATTTGAAATTGAAGTTGAAATTGATGTTAAAATTGAAGGTGAAGATGAAGTTGAAGTTAAGTTTGAAATTGAAGTTGAAGTTGAAATTAAAGTTGAATTTAAAGTTGAAGTTGAAGTTGAAGTTGAAATTGAAATTGAAATTGAAGTTGCAATTGAAGTTAAAATTGAAGTTGAAAATGAAGTTAAAATTGAAGTTGAAATTGAAGTTAAAATTGAAGTTGAAATTGAAGTTGAAATTCAAGTTGAAATTGGAGTTGAAATTGAAGTTGAAATTGAAGTTGAAATTGAAGTTAAAATTGAAATTGACAGTAAGATTAAAGTTGAAGTTTAAGTTTAAGTTGAAGTTAAAGTTGATGTAAAGTTGAACTTGAAGTTGAACTTGAAGGTGAAGTTGAAGTTGAAGTTAAGTTTGAAATTGAAGTTGAAGTTGAAATTGAAGTTGAAATTGAAGTTGAAGTTGAAGTTAAATTTGAAGTTGAAGTTGAAGTTGAAGTTGAAGTTGAAGTTAAAGTTGAGGTTGTAGTTGAAATTGAAGTTGAAGTTGTAGTTTAAGTTGAAATTGAAGTTGAAGTTGAAATTAAGTTTGAATTTGAAGTTGAAGTTGAAATTCAAGTTGAAATTGAAGTTGAAATTGAAGTTGAAATTGAAGTTAAAATTGAAGTTGAAATTGAAGTTGAAATTGAAGTTGAAATTGAAGTTGAAGTTGAAATTAAGTTTGAATTTGAAGTTAAAGTTGAAATTGAAGTTGAAATTGATGTTGAAATTAAAGTTGAAATTGAAGTTGAAATTGAAGTTGAAATTGAAGTTGAAATTGAAGTTGAAATTGAAGTTGAACTTCAAGTTAAAATTGAAGTTGAAGTTGAAGTTGAAGTTGTAGTTAAAGTTGAAGTTGAAGTTAAAGTTGAAGTTTGAAGTTGAAATTAAAGTTGAAATTGAAGTTGAAATTGAAGTTGAAATTGAAGTTAAAATTGAACTTGAAATTGAAGTTGAAATTGAAGTTAATATTGAAGTTGAAATTGAAGTTGAAATTGAAGTTGAAATTGAAGTTGAAGTTGAGTTTGAAGTTGAAATTGAAGTTGAAGCTGAATTTGAAATTAAAGATGAAGTTGAAGTTGAATTTGAAGTTGATGTTGAATTTAAAGTTGAAGTTGAAGTTGAAGTTGAAGTTGAAATTGAAATTGAAATTGAAGTTGAAATTGAAGTTGAAATTGAAGTTGAAATTGAAGTTGAAATTGAAGTTGAAACTGAAGTTTAATTTGAAGTTGATATTGAAGTTGAAATTGAAGTTAAAATTGAAATTAAGTTTGAATTTGAAGTTGAAGTTGAAATTGAAGTTGAAATTGATGTTGAAATTAAAGTTGAAATTGAAGTTGAAATTGAAGTTGAAATTGAAGTTGAAATTGAAGTTGAAATTGAAGTTGAACTTCAAGTTAAAATTGAAGTTGAAGTTGAAGTTGAAGTTGTAGTTAAAGTTGAAGTTGAAGTTAAAGTTGAAGTTTGAAGTTGAAATTAAAGTTGAAATTGATGTTGAAATTGAAGTTGAAATTGAAGTTAAAATTGAACTTGAAATTGAAGTTGAAATTGAAGTTGAAATTGAAGTTGAAATTGAAGTTGAAATTGAAGTTGAAATTGAAGTTGAAGTTGAGTTTGAAGTTGAAATTGAAGTTGAAGTTGAATTTGAAATTAAAGATGAAGTTGAAGTTGAATTTGAAGTTGATGTTGAATTTAAAGTTGAAGTTGAAGTTGAAGTTGAAATTGAAATTGAAATTGAAGTTGAAATTGAAGTTGAAATTGAAGTTGAAATTGAAGTTGAAATTGAAGTTGAAATTGAAGTTGAAACTGAAGTTTAATTTGAAGTTGATATTGAAGTTGAAATTGAAGTTAAAATTGAAGTTGAAATTGATGTTGAAATTGAAGTTGAAATTGAAGTTGAAGTTGAAGTTGAATTTGAAGTTGAAATTAGAATTGAAATTGAAGTTGAAATTGAAGTTAAAATTGAAGTTGAAATTGAAGTTGAAATTGAAGTTGAAATTGAAGTTGAAATTGAAGTTGAAATTGAAGTTAAAATTGAAGTTGAAATTGAAGTTGAAATTGAAGTTGAAATTGAAGTTGAAATTGAAGTTGAAACTGAAGTTTAATTTTAAGTTGATATTGAAGTTGAAATTGAAGTTAAAATTGAAGTTGAAATTGATGTTGAAATTGAAGTTGAAATTAAAGTTGAAGTTGAAGTTGAATTTGAAGTTGAATTTGAAGTTGAATTTGAAGTTGAAATTGAAGTTGAAATTGAAGTTAAAATTGAAGTTGAAATTGAAGTTGAAATTGAAGTTGAAATTGAAGTTGAAATTGAAGTTGAAATTGAAGTTAAAATTGAAGTTGAAATTGAAGTTGAAATTGAAGTTGAAATTGAAGTTGAAACTGAAGTTGAATTTTAAATTGAAATTGCAGTTGAAATTGAAGTTGAAATTGAAGTTGAATTTTAAGTTGATATTGAAGTTGAAATTGAAGTTGAAACTAAAGTTGAATTTTAAACTTTAATTGCAGTTGAAATTGAAGTTGAAATTGAAGTTGAAATTGAAGTTGAAATTGAAGTTGAAATTGAAGTTGAAATTGAAGTTGAACTTCAAGTTAAAATTAAAGTTTAAGTTGAAGTTGTAGTTAAAGTTGAAGTTGAAGTTAAAGTTGAAGTTTGAAGTTGAAATTAAAGTTGAAATTGAAGTTGAAATTGAAGTTGAAATTGAAGTTAAAATTGAAGTTGAAATTGAAGTTGAAATTGAAGTTGAAATTGAAGTTGAAATTGAAGTTGAAATTGAAGTTGAAATTGAAGTTGAAATTGAAGTTGAAATTGAAGTTGAAATTGAAGTTGAAATTGAAGTTGAAATTGAAGTTGAAATTGAAGTTGAAATTGAAGTTGAAATTAAAGTTGAAATTGAAGTTGAATTTCAAGTTAAATTTGAAGTTGAAATTGAAGTTAAAATTGAAGTTGAACTTCAACTTAAAATTGATGTTTAAGTTTAAGTTGTAGTTAAAGTTGAAGTTGAAGTTAAAGTTGAAGTTTGAAGTTGAAATTAAAGTTGAAATTGAAGTTGAAATTGAAGTTAAAATTGAAGTTGAAATTGAAGTTGAAATTGAAGTTGGAATTGAAGTTGAAATTGAAGTTGAACTTCAAGTTAAAATTGAAGTTTAAGTTGAAGTTGTAGTTAAAGTTGAAGTTGAAGTTAAAGTTGAAGTTTGAAGTTGAAATTAAAGTTGAAATTGAAGTTGAAATTGAAGTTGAAATTGAAGTTGAAATTGAAGTTGAAATTGAAGTTGAAATTGAAGTTGAAATTGAAGTTGAAATTGAAGTTGAAATTGAAGTTGAAATTGAAGTTGAAATTGAAGTTGAAATTGAAGTTGAAACTGAAGTTGAATTTTAAGTTGATATTGAAGTTGAAATTGAAGTTGAAACTGAAGTTGAATTTTAAATTGAAATTGCAGTTGAAATTGAAGTTAAAATTGAAGTTGAAATTGAAGTTGAAATTGAAGTTGAAATTGAAGTTGAAATTGAAGTTGAAATTGAAGTTGAAATTGAAGTTGAAATTGAAGTTGAAATTGAAGTTGAAATTGAAGTTGAAATTGAAGTTGAAATTGAAGTTGAAATTGAAGTTGAACTTCAAGTTAAATTTGAAGTTGAAATTGAAGTTGAAATTGAAGTTGAAATTGAAATTGAAGTTGAAGTTGAAATTGAAGTAGAAATTGAAGTTGAAAATGAAGTTGAAATGGATGTTGAAATTGAAGTTGAAATTGAAGTTGAAGTTGAAGTTGAATTTGAAGTTGAAATTAGAATTGAAATTGAAGTTGAAATTGAAGTTAAAATTGAAGTTGAAATTGAAGTTGAAATTGAAGTTGAAATTGAAGTTGAAATTGAAGTTAAAATTGAAGTTGAAATTGAAGTTGAAATTGAAGTTGAAATTGAAGTTGAAACTGAAGTTTAATTTTAAGTTGATATTGAAGTTGAAATTGAAGTTAAAATTGAAGTTGAAATTAATGTTGAAATTGAAGTTGAATTTTAAGTTGATATTGAAGTTAAAATTAAAGTTGAAGTTTGAAGTTGAAATTAAAGTTGAATTTTAAATTGAAATTGCAGTTGAAATTGAAGTTGAAATTGAAGTTGAAATTGAAGTTGAAATTGAAGTTGAAATTGAAGT
Organism: Brachycybe producta; assembly: GCA_036925085.1. Taxonomy (NCBI): domain Eukaryota; kingdom Metazoa; phylum Arthropoda; class Diplopoda; order Playtdesmida; family Andrognathidae; genus Brachycybe; species Brachycybe producta. The sequence goes on from JAUPFP010000272.1 coordinate 25,353, forward strand.
TGAAATTGAAGTTGAAATTGAAGTTGAAATTGAAGTTGAAATTGAAGTTGAAACTGAAGTTGAATTTTAAGTTGATATTGAAGTTGAAATTGAAGTTGAAACTGAAGTTGAATTTTAAATTGAAATTGCAGTTGAAATTGAAGTTGAAATTGAAGTTGAAATTGAAGTTGAAATTGAAGTTGAAATTGAAGTTTAAATTGAAGTTGAAATTGAAGTTGAAACTGAAGTTTAATTTTAAGTTGATATTGAAGTTGAAATTGAAGTTGAAATTGAAGTTGAAATTGAAGTTGAAATTGAAGTTGAAATTGAAGTTGAAATTGAAGTTGAAGTTGAAGTTGAATTTGAAGTTGAAATTGAAGTTGAAATTGAAGTTAAAATTAAAGTTGAAATTGAAGTTGAAATTGAAGTTGAAATTGAAGTTGAAATTGAAGTTGAAATTGAAGTTGAAATTGAAGTTGAAATTGAAGTTGAAATTGAAGTTGAATTTGAAGTTGAAATTGAAGTTGAAATTGAAGTTGAAATTGAAGTTGAAATTGAAGTTGAAATTGAAGTTGAAATTGAAGTTGAAATTGAAGTTGAAATTGAAGTTGAAATTGAAGTTGAAATTGAAGTTGAAATTGAAGTTGAAATTGAAGTTAAAATTGAAGTTGAAATTGATGTTGAAATTGAAGTTGAAGTTGAAGTTGAAGTTGAAGTTGAATTTGAAGTTGAAATTTAGAATTGAAATTGAAGTTGAAATTGAAGTTAAAATTGAAGTTGAAATTGAAGTTGAAATTGAAGTTGAAATTGAAGTTGAAATTGAAGTTGAAATTGAAGTTGAAATTGAAGTTGAAACTGAAGTTGAATTTTAAGTTGATATTGAAGTTGAAATTGAAGTTGAAATTGAAGTTGAAATTGAAGTTGAAATTGAAGTTGAAATTGAAGTTGAAGTTGAAGTTGAATTTGAAGTTGAAATTGAAGTTGAAATTGAAGTTAAAATTAAAGTTGAAATTGAAGTTGAAATTGAAGTTGAAATTGAAGTTGAAATTGAAGTTGAAATTGAAGTTGAAATTGAAGTTGAAATTGAAGTTGAAATTGAAGTTGAATTTGAAGTTGAAATTAAAGTTGAAATTGAAGTTGAAATTGAAGTTGAAATTGAAGTTGAAATTGAAGTTGAAATTGAAGTTGAAATTGAAGTTGAAATTGAAGTTGAAATTGAAGTTGAAATTGAAGTTGAAATTGAAGTTGAAATTGAAGTTGAAATTGAAGTTGAAATTGAAGTTGAAATTGAAGTTGAAATTGAAGTTGAAATTGAAGTTGAAATTGAAGTTGAAATTGAAGTTGAAATTGAAGTTGAAACTGAAGTTTAATTTTAAGTTGATATTGAAGTTGAAATTGAAGTTAAAATTGAAGTTGAAATTGATGTTGAAATTGAAGTTGAAGTTGAAGTTGAAGTTGAAGTTGAATTTGAAGTTGAAATTTAGAATTGAAATTGAAGTTGAAATTGAAGTTAAAATTGAAGTTGAAATTGAAGTTGAAATTGAAGTTGAAATTGAAGTTGAAATTGAAGTTGAATTTGAAGTTGAAATTGAAGTTGAAATTGAAGTTACAATTGAAGTTGAAATTGAAGTTGAAATTGAAGTTGAAATTGAAGTTGAAATTGAAGTTGAAACTGAAGTTTAATTTTAAGTTGATATTGAAGTTGAAATTGAAGTTGAAATTGAAGTTGAAATTGAAGTTGAAATTGAAGTTGAAATTGAAGTTGAAATTGAAGTTGAAATTGAAGTTGAAATTGAAGTTGAAATTGAAGTTGAAATTGAAGTTGAAACTGAAGTTTAATTTTAAGTTGATATTGAAGTTGAAATTGAAGTTAAAATTGAAGTTGAAATTGATGTTGAAATTGAAGTTGAAGTTGAAGTTGAAGTTGAAGTTGAATTTGAAGTTGAAATTTAGAATTGAAATTGAAGTTGAAATTGAAGTTAAAATTGAAGTTGAAATTGAAGTTGAAATTGAAGTTGAAATTGAAGTTGAAATTGAAGTTGAAATTGAAGTTGAAATTGAAGTTGAAATTGAAGTTGAAATTGAAGTTGAAACTGAAGTTTAATTTTAAGTTGATATTGAAGTTGAAATTGAAGTTAAAATTGAAGTTGAAATTGATGTTGAAATTGAAGTTGAAGTTGAAGTTGAAGTTGAAGTTGAATTTGAAGTTGAAATTTAGAATTGAAATTGAAGTTGAAATTGAAGTTAAAATTGAAGTTGAAATTGAAGTTGAAATTGAAGTTGAAATTGAAATTGAAATTGAAGTTGAATTTGAAGTTGAAATTGAAGTTGAAATTGAAGTTACAATTGAAGTTGAAATTGAAGTTGAAATTGAAGTTGAAATTGAAGTTGAAATTGAAGTTGAAATTGAAGTTGAAACTGAAGTTTAATTTTAAGTTGATATTGAAGTTGAAATTGAAGTTGAAATTGAAGTTGAAATTGAAGTTGAAATTGAAGTTGAAATTGAAGTTGAAATTGAAGTTGAAATTGAAGTTGAAATTGAAGTTGAAATTGAAGTTGAAATTGAAGTTGAAACTGAAGTTTAATTTTAAGTTGATATTGAAGTTGAAATTGAAGTTGAAGTTGAAGTTGAATTTGAAGTTGAAATTTAGAATTGAAATTGAAGTTGAAATTGAAGTTAAAATTGAAGTTGAAATTGAAGTTGAAATTGAAGTTGAAATTGAAGTTGAAATTGAAGTTGAATTTGAAGTTGAAATTGAAGTTGAAATTGAAGTTACAATTGAAGTTGAAATTGAAGTTGAAATTGAAGTTGAAATTGAAGTTGAAATTGAAGTTGAAACTGAAGTTTAATTTTAAGTTGATATTGAAGTTGAAATTGAAGTTGAAATTGAAGTTGAAATTGAAGTTGAAATTGAAGTTGAAATTGAAGTTGAAATTGAAGTTGAAATTGAAGTTGAATTTGAAGTTGAAATTAAAGTTGAAATTGAAGTTGAAATTGAAGTTGAAATTGAAGTTGAAATTGAAGTTGAAATTGAAGTTGAAATTGAAGTTGAAATTGAAGTTGAAATTGAAGTTGAAATTGAAGTTGAAATTGAAGTTGAAATTGAAGTTGAAATTGAAGTTGAAATTGAAGTTGAAATTGAAGTTGAAATTGAAGTTGAAATTGAAGTTGAAATTGAAGTTGAAATTGAAGTTGAAATTGAAGTTGAAACTGAAGTTTAATTTTAAGTTGATATTGAAGTTGAAATTGAAGTTAAAATTGAAGTTGAAATTGATGTTGAAATTGAAGTTGAAGTTGAAGTTGAAGTTGAAGTTGAATTTGAAGTTGAAATTTAGAATTGAAATTGAAGTTGAAATTGAAGTTAAAATTGAAGTTGAAATTGAAGTTGAAATTGAAGTTGAAATTGAAGTTGAAATTGAAGTTGAATTTGAAGTTGAAATTGAAGTTGAAATTGAAGTTACAATTGAAGTTGAAATTGAAGTTGAAATTGAAGTTGAAATTGAAGTTGAAATTGAAGTTGAAACTGAAGTTTAATTTTAAGTTGATATTGAAGTTGAAATTGAAGTTGAAATTGAAGTTGAAATTGAAGTTGAAATTGAAGTTGAAATTGAAGTTGAAATTGAAGTTGAAATTGAAGTTGAAATTGAAGTTGAAATTGAAGTTGAAATTGAAGTTGAAATTGAAGTTGAAACTGAAGTTTAATTTTAAGTTGATATTGAAGTTGAAATTGAAGTTAAAATTGAAGTTGAAATTGATGTTGAAATTGAAGTTGAAGTTGAAGTTGAAGTTGAAGTTGAATTTGAAGTTGAAATTTAGAATTGAAATTGAAGTTGAAATTGAAGTTAAAATTGAAGTTGAAATTGAAGTTGAAATTGAAGTTGAAATTGAAGTTGAAATTGAAGTTGAAATTGAAGTTGAAATTGAAGTTGAAATTGAAGTTGAAATTGAAGTTGAAACTGAAGTTTAATTTTAAGTTGATATTGAAGTTGAAATTGAAGTTAAAATTGAAGTTGAAATTGATGTTGAAATTGAAGTTGAAGTTGAAGTTGAAGTTGAAGTTGAATTTGAAGTTGAAATTTAGAATTGAAATTGAAGTTGAAATTGAAGTTAAAATTGAAGTTGAAATTGAAGTTGAAATTGAAGTTGAAATTGAAATTGAAATTGAAGTTGAATTTGAAGTTGAAATTGAAGTTGAAATTGAAGTTACAATTGAAGTTGAAATTGAAGTTGAAATTGAAGTTGAAATTGAAGTTGAAATTGAAGTTGAAATTGAAGTTGAAACTGAAGTTTAATTTTAAGTTGATATTGAAGTTGAAATTGAAGTTGAAATTGAAGTTGAAATTGAAGTTGAAATTGAAGTTGAAATTGAAGTTGAAATTGAAGTTGAAATTGAAGTTGAAATTGAAGTTGAAATTGAAGTTGAAATTGAAGTTGAAACTGAAGTTTAATTTTAAGTTGATATTGAAGTTGAAATTGAAGTTAAAATTGAAGTTGAAATTGATGTTGAAATTGAAGTTGAAGTTGAAGTTGAAGTTGAAGTTGAATTTGAAGTTGAAATTTAGAATTGAAATTGAAGTTGAAATTGAAGTTAAAATTGAAGTTGAAATTGAAGTTGAAATTGAAGTTGAAATTGAAGTTGAAATTGAAGTTGAATTTGAAGTTGAAATTGAAGTTGAAATTGAAGTTACAATTGAAGTTGAAATTGAAGTTGAAATTGAAGTTGAAATTGAAGTTGAAATTGAAGTTGAAATTGAAGTTGAAACTGAAGTTTAATTTTAAGTTGATATTGAAGTTGAAATTGAAGTTGAAATTGAAGTTGAAATTGAAGTTGAAATTGAAGTTGAAATTGAAGTTGAAATTGAAGTTGAAATTGAAGTTGAAATTGAAGTTGAAATTGAAGTTGAAATTGAAGTTGAAACTGAAGTTTAATTTTAAGTTGATATTGAAGTTGAAATTGAAGTTAAAATTGAAGTTGAAATTGATGTTGAAATTGAAGTTGAAGTTGAAGTTGAAGTTGAAGTTGAATTTGAAGTTGAAATTTAGAATTGAAATTGAAGTTGAAATTGAAGTTAAAATTGAAGTTGAAATTGAAGTTGAAATTGAAGTTGAAATTGAAGTTGAAATTGAAGTTGAAATTGAAGTTGAAATTGAAGTTGAAATTGAAGTTGAAATTGAAGTTGAAACTGAAGTTTAATTTTAAGTTGATATTGAAGTTGAAATTGAAGTTAAAATTGAAGTTGAAATTGATGTTGAAATTGAAGTTGAAGTTGAAGTTGAAGTTGAAGTTGAATTTGAAGTTGAAATTTAGAATTGAAATTGAAGTTGAAATTGAAGTTAAAATTGAAGTTGAAATTGAAGTTGAAATTGAAGTTGAAATTGAAATTGAAATTGAAGTTGAATTTGAAGTTGAAATTGAAGTTGAAATTGAAGTTACAATTGAAGTTGAAATTGAAGTTGAAATTGAAGTTGAAATTGAAGTTGAAATTGAAGTTGAAATTGAAGTTGAAACTGAAGTTTAATTTTAAGTTGATATTGAAGTTGAAATTGAAGTTGAAATTGAAGTTGAAATTGAAGTTGAAATTGAAGTTGAAATTGAAGTTGAAATTGAAGTTGAAATTGAAGTTGAAATTGAAGTTGAAATTGAAGTTGAAATTGAAGTTGAAACTGAAGTTTAATTTTAAGTTGATATTGAAGTTGAAATTGAAGTTAAAATTGAAGTTGAAATTGATGTTGAAATTGAAGTTGAAGTTGAAGTTGAAGTTGAAGTTGAATTTGAAGTTGAAATTTAGAATTGAAATTGAAGTTGAAATTGAAGTTAAAATTGAAGTTGAAATTGAAGTTGAAATTGAAGTTGAAATTGAAGTTGAAATTGAAGTTGAAATTGAAGTTGAAATTGAAGTTGAAATTGAAGTTGAAATTGAAGTTGAAATTGAAGTTGAAATTGAAGTTGAAACTGAAGTTTAATTTTAAGTTGATATTGAAGTTGAAATTGAAGTTAAAATTGAAGTTGAAATTGATGTTGAAATTGAAGTTGAAGTTGAAGTTGAAGTTGAAGTTGAATTTGAAGTTGAAATTTAGAATTGAAATTGAAGTTGAAATTGAAGTTAAAATTGAAGTTGAAATTGAAGTTGAAATTGAAGTTGAAATTGAAGTTGAAATTGAAGTTGAAATTGAAGTTGAAATTGAAGTTGAAATTGAAGTTGAAATTGAAGTTGAAACTGAGGTTTAATTTTAAGTTGATATTGAAGTTGAAATTGAAGTTAAAATTGAAGTTGAAATGGATGTTGAAATTGAAGTTGAAATTGAAGTTGAAGTTGAATTTGAATTTGAAGTTGAAATTAGAATTGAAATTGAAGTTGAAATTGAAGTTGAAATTGAAGTTGAAATTGAAGTTGAAATTGAAGTTAAAATTGAAGTTGCAATTGAAGTTGAAATTGAAGTTGAAATTGAAGTTGAAACTGAAGTTTAATTTTAAGTTGATTTTGAAGTTGAAATTGAAGTTAAAATTGAAGTTGAAATTGATGTTGAAATTGAAGTTGAAATTAAAGTTGAAGTTGAAGTTGAATTTGAAGTTGAATTTGAAGTTGAAATTGAAGTTGAAATTGAAGTTACAATTGAAGTTGAAATTGAAGTTGAAATTGAAGTTGAATTTTAAGTTGATATTGCAGTTGAAATTGCAGTTGAAATTGAAGATGAAATTGAAGTTGAAATTGAAGTTGAAATTGAAGTTGAACTTCAAGTTAAAATTAAAGTTTAAGTTGAAGTTGTAGTTAAAGTTGAAGTTGAAGTTAAAGTTGAAGTTTGAAGTTGAAATTAAAGTTGAAATTGAAGTTGAAATTGAAGTTGAAATTGAAGTTAAAATTGAAGTTGAAATTGAAATTGAAATTGAATTTGAAATTGAAGTTGAAATTGAAGTTGAAATTGAAGTTGAAATTGAAGTTGAAATTTAAGTTGAAATTGAAGTTGAAATTGAAGTTGAAATTGAAGTTGAATTTCAAGTTAAAATTGAAGTTTAAGTTGAAGTTGTAGTTAAAGTTGAAGTTGAAGTTAAAGTTGAAGTTTGAAGTTGAAATTAAAGTTGAAATTGAAGTTGAAATTGAAGTTGAAATTGAAGTTAAAATTGAACTTGAAATTGAAGTTGAAATTGAAGTTGAAATTGAAGTTGAAATTGAAGTTGAAACTGAAGTTGAATTTTAAATTGAAATTGCAGTTGGAATTGAAGTTGAAATTGAAGTTGAAACTGAAGTTGAATTTTAAGTTTATATTGAAGTTGAAATTGAAGTTAAAATTGAAGTTGAAATTGAAGTTGAAATTGAAGTTGAAATTGAAGTTGAAATTGAAGTTGAAATTGAAGTTGAAAATGAAGTTGAAATTTAAGTTGAAATTGAAGTTGAAATTGAAGTTGAAATTGAAGTTGAAATTGAAGTTGAAACTGAAGTTGAATTTTAAGTTGATATTGAAGTTGAAATTGAAGTTGAAACTGAAGTTGAATTTTAAATTGAAATTGCAGTTGAAATTGAAGTTAAAATTGAAGTTAAAATTGAAGTTGAAATTGAAGTTGAAATTGAAGTTGAAATTGAAGTTGAAATTGAAGTTGAAATTGCAGTTGAAATTGAAGTTGAAATTGAAGTTGAAATTTAAGTTGAAATTGAAATTGAAATTGAAGTTGAAATTGAAGTTGAAATTGAAGTTGAAATTGAAGTTGAAATTGAAGTTGAAATTGAAGTTGAAATTGAAGTTGAAATTGAAGTTGAAACTGAAGTTTAATTTTAAGTTGATATTGAAGTTGAAATTGAAGTTAAAATTGAAGATGAAATGGATGTTGAAGTTGAAGTTGAAGTTGAATTTGAAGTTGAAATTAGAATTGAAATTGAAGTTGAAATTGAAGTTGAAACTGAAGTTTAATTTTAAGTTGATATTGAAGTTGAAATTGAAGTTAAAATTGAAGTTGAAATTGATGTTGAAATTGAAGTTGAAATTAAAGTTGAAGTTGAAGTTGAATTTGAAGTTGAATTTGAAGTTGAAATTGAAGTTGAAATTGAAGTTACAATTGAAGTTGAAATTGAAGTTGAAATTGAAGTTGAATTTTAAGTTGATATTGAAGTTGAAATTGAAGTTGAAACTGAAGTTGAATTTTAAACTGAAATTGCAGTTGAAATTGAAGTTGAAATTGAAGTTGAAATTGAAGTTGAACTTCAAGTTAAAATTAAAGTTTAAGTTGAAGTTGTAGTTAAAGTTGAAGTTGAAGTTAAAGTTGAAGTTTGAAGTTGAAATTAAAGTTGAAATTGAAGTTGAAATTGAAGTTGAAATTGAAGTTAAAATTGAAGTTGAAATTGAAGTTGAAATTGAATTTGAAATTGAAGTTGAAATTGAAGTTGAAATTGAAGTTAAAATTGAAGTTTAAGTTTAAGTTGTAGTTAAAGTTGAAGTTGAAGTTAAAGTTGAAGATTGAAGTTGAAATTAAAGTTGAAATTGAAGTTGAAATTGAAGTTAAAATTGAAGTTGAAATTGAAGTTGAAATTGAAGTTGAAGTTGAAATTAAGTTTGAATTTGAAGTTGAAGTTGAAATTGAAGTTGAAATTGATGTTGAAATTAAAGTTGAAATTGAAGTTGAAATTGAAGTTGAAGTTGAAGTTGAAATTGAAGTTGAAATTGAAGTTGAACTTCAAGTTAAAATTGAAGTTTAAGTTGAAGTTGTAGTTAAAGTTGAAGTTGAAGTTAAAGTTGAAGTTTGAAGTTGAAATTAAAGTTGAAATAAAAGTTGAAATTGAAGTTGAAATTGAAGTTAAAATTGAACTTGAAATTGAAGTTGAAATTGAAGTTGAAATTGAAGTTGAAATTGAAGTTGAAATTGAAGTTGAAATTGAAGTTGAAATTGAAGTTGAAATTGAAGTTGAAGTTGAGTTTGAAGTTGAAATTGAAGTTGAAGTTGAATTTGAAATTAAAGATGAAGTTGAAGTTGAATTTGAAGTTGATGTTGAATTTAAAGTTGAAGTTGAAGTTGAAGTTGAAGTTGAAATTGAAATTGAAATTGAAGTTGAAATTGAAGTTAAAATTGAAGTTGAAATTGAAGTTAAAATTGAATTTGAAATTGAAGTTGAAATTGATGTTAAAATTGAAGGTGAAGATGAAGTTGAAGTTAAGTTTGAAATTGAAGTTGAAGTTGAAATTGAAGTTTAATTTAAAGTTGAAGTTGAAGTTGAAGTTGAAATTGAAATTGAAATTGAAGTTGCAATTGAAGTTAAAATTGAAGTTGAAAATGAAGTTAAAATTGAAGTTGAAATTGAAGTTAAAATTGAAGTTGAAATTGAAGTTGAAATTCAAGTTGAAATTGGAGTTGAAATTGAAGTTGAAATTGAAGTTGAAATTGAAGTTAAAATTGAAATTGACAGTAAGATTAAAGTTGAAGTTTAAGTTGAAGTTGAAGTTAAAGTTGATGTAAAGTTGAACTTGAAGTTGAACTTGAAGGTGAAGTTGAAGTTGAAGTTAAGTTTGAAATTGAAGTTGAAGTTGAAATTGAAGTTGAAATTGAAGTTGAAGTTGAAGTTAAATTTGAAATTGAAGTTGAAGTTGAAATTGAAGTTGAAATTGAAGTTGAAGTTGAAGTTAAATTTGAAGTTGAAGTTGAAGTTGAAGTTGAAGTTGAAGTTAAAGTTGAGGTTGTAGTTGAAATTGAAGTTGAAGTTGTAGTTTAAGTTGAAATTGAAGTTGAAGTTGAAATTAAGTTTGAATTTGAAGTTGAAGTTGAAATTGAAGTTGAAATTGAAGTTGAAATTGAAGTTGAAATTGAAGTTAAAATTGAAGTTAAAATTGAAGTTGAAATTGAAGTTGAAGTTGAAATTAAGTTTGAATTTGAAGTTGAAGTTGAAATTGAAGTTGAAATTGATGTTGAAATTAAAGTTGAAATTGAAGTTGAAATTGAAGTTGAAATTGAAGTTGAAATTGAAGTTGAAGTTGAAATTGAAGTTGAAATTGAAGTTGAAGTTGAAGTTAAATTTGAAGTTGAAGTTGAAGTTGAAGTTGAAGTTAAAGTTGAGGTTGTAGTTGAAATTGAAGTTGAAGTTGTAGTTTAAGTTGAAATTGAAGTTGAAGTTGAAATTAAGTTTGAATTTGAAGTTGAAGTTGAAATTGAAGTTGAAATTGAAGTTGAAATTGATGTTAAAATTGAAGGTGAAGATGAAGTTGAAGTTATGTTTGAAATTGAAGTTGAAGTTGAAATTGAAGTTGAATTTAAAGTTGAAGTTGAAGTTGAAGTTGAAATTGAAATTGAAATTGAAGTTGCAATTGAAGTTAAAATTGAAGTTGAAAATGAAGTTAAAATTGAAGTTGAAATTGAAGTTAAAATTGAAGTTAAAATTGAAGTTGAAATTCAAGTTGAAATTGGAGTTGAAATTGAAGTTGAAATTGAAGTTGAAATTGAAGTTAAAATTGAAATTGACAGTAAGATTAAAGTTGAAGTTTAAGTTGAAGTTGAAGTTAAAGTTGATGTAAAGTTGAACTTGAAGTTGAACTTGAAGGTGAAGTTGAAGTTGAAGTTAAGTTTGAAATTGAAGTTGAAGTTGAAATTGAAGTTGAAATTGAAGTTAAAATTGAAATTGACAGTAAGATTAAAGTTGAAGTTTAAGTTGAAGTTGAAGTTAAAGTTGATGTAAAGTTGAACTTGAAGTTGAACTTGAAGGTGAAGTTGAAGTTGAAGTTAAGTTTGAAATTGAAGTTGAAGTTGAAATTGAAGTTGAAATTGAAGTTGAAGTTGAAGTTAAATTTGAAATTGAAGTTGAAGTTGAAATTGAAGTTGAAATTGAAGTTGAAGTTGAAGTTAAATTTGAAGTTGAAGTTGAAGTTGAAGTTGAAGTTGAAGTTAAAGTTGAGGTTGTAGTTGAAATTGAAGTTGAAGTTGTAGTTTAAGTTGAAATTGAAGTTGAAGTTGAAATTAAGTTTGAATTTGAAGTTGAAGTTGAAATTGAAGTTGAAATTGAAGTTGAAATTGAAGTTGAAATTGAAGTTAAAATTGAAGTTGAAATTGAAGTTGAAATTTAAGTTGAAGTTGAAATTAAGTTTGAATTTGAAGTTGAAGTTGAAATTGAAGTTGAAATTGATGTTGAAATTAAAGTTGAAATTGAAGTTGAAATTGAAGTTGAAATTGAAGTTGAAATTGAAGTTGAAGTTGAAATTGAAGTTGAAATTGAAGTTGAAGTTGAAGTTAAATTTGAAGTTGAAGTTGAAGTTGAAGTTGAAGTTGAAGTTAAAGTTGAGGTTGTAGTTGAAATTGAAGTTGAAGTTGTAGTTTAAGTTGAAATTGAAGTTGAAGTTAAAATTAAGTTTGAATTTGAAGTTGAAGTTGAAATTGAAGTTGAAATTGATGTTGAAATTGATGTTAAAATTGAAGGTGAAGAGGAAGTTGAAGTTAAGTTTGAAATTGAAGTTGAAGTTGAAATTGAAGTTGAATTTAAAGTTGAAGTTGAAGTTGAAGTTGAAATTGAAATTGAAATTGAAGTTGCAATTGAAGTTAAAATTGAAGTTGAAAATGAAGTTAAAATTGAAGTTGAAATTGAAGTTAAAATTGAAGTTGAAATTGAAGTTGAAATTCAAGTTGAAATTGGAGTTGAAATTGAAGTTGAAATTGAAGTTGAAATTGAAGTTAAAATTGAAATTGACAGTAAGATTAAAGTTGAAGTTTAAGTTGAAGTTGAAGTTAAAGTTGATGTAAAGTTGAACTTGAAGTTGAACTTGAAGGTGAAGTTGAAGTTGAAGTTAAGTTTGAAATTGAAGTTGAAGTTGAAATTGAAGTTGAAATTGAAGTTGAAGTTGAAGTTAAATTTGAAATTGAAGTTGAAGTTGAAATTGAAGTTGAAATTGAAGTTGAAGTTGAAGTTAAATTTGAAGTTGAAGTTGAAGTTGAAGTTGAAGTTGAAGTTAAAGTTGAGGTTGTAGTTGAAATTGAAGTTGAAGTTGTAGTTTAAGTTGAAATTGAAGTTGAAGTTGAAATTAAGTTTGAATTTGAAGTTGAAGTTGAAATTGAAGTTGAAATTGAAGTTGAAATTGAAGTTGAAATTGAAGTTAAAATTGAAGTTGAAATTGAAGTTGAAATTGAAGTTGAAGTTGAAATTAAGTTTGAATTTGAAGTTGAAGTTGAAATTGAAGTTGAAATTGATGTTGAAATTAAAGTTGAAATTGAAGTTGAAATTGAAGTTGAAATTGAAGTTGAAATTGAAGTTGAAATTGAAGTTGAACTTCAAGTTAAAATTGAAGTTGAAGTTGAAGTTGAAGTTGTAGTTAAAGTTGAAGTTGAAGTTAAAGTTGAAGTTTGAAGTTGAAATTAAAGTTGAAATTGAAGTTGAAATTGAAGTTGAAATTGAAGTTAAAATTGAACTTGAAATTGAAGTTGAAATTGAAGTTGAAATTGAAGTTGAAATTGAAGTTGAAGTTGAGTTTGAAGTTGAAATTGAAGTTGAAGTTGAATTTGAAATTAAAGATGAAGTTGAAGTTGAATTTGAAGTTGATGTTGAATTTAAAGTTGAAGTTGAAGTTGAAGTTGAAGTTAAAATTGAAATTGAAATTGAAGTTGAAATTGAAGTTGAAATTGAAGTTGAAATTGAAGTTGAAATTGAAGTTGAAATTGAAGTTGAAATTGAAGTTGAAACTGAAGTTTAATTTGAAGTTGATATTGAAGTTGAAATTGAAGTTAAAATTGAAATTAAGTTTGAATTTGAAGTTGAAGTTGAAATTGAAGTTGAAATTGATGTTGAAATTAAAGTTGAAATTGAAGTTGAAATTGAAGTTGAAATTGAAGTTGAAATTGAAGTTGAAATTGAAGTTGAACTTCAAGTTAAAATTGAAGTTGAAGTTGAAGTTGAAGTTGTAGTTAAAGTTGAAGTTGAAGTTAAAGTTGAAGTTTGAAGTTGAAATTGAAGTTGAAACTGAAGTTGAAATTGAAGTTGAAATTGAAGTTGAAATTGAAGTTGAAGTTGAGTTTGAAGTTGAAATTGAAGTTGAAGTTGAATTTGAAGTTGAATTTGAAGTTGAATTTGAAGTTGAAATTGAAGTTGAAATTGAAGTTGAAATTGAAGTTGAAATTGAAGTTGAAATTGAAGTTGAAACTGAAGTTGAAATTGAAGTTGAAATTGAAGTTGAAATTGAAGTTGAAATTGAAGTTAAAATTGAAGTTGAAATTGAAGTTGAAATTGAAGTTGAAATTGAAGTTGAAACTGAAGTTGAATTTTAAATTGAAATTGCAGTTGAAATTGAAGTTGAAATTGAAGTTGAATTTTAAGTTGATATTGAAGTTGAAATTGAAGTTGAAACTAAAGTTGAATTTTAAACTTTAATTGCAGTTGAAATTGAAGTTGAAATTGAAGTTGAAATTGAAGTTGAAATTGAAGTTGAAATTGAAGTTGAAATTGAAGTTGAAATTGAAGTTGAAATTGAAGTTGAACTTCAAGTTAAAATTAAAGTTTAAGTTGAAGTTGTAGTTAAAGTTGAAGTTGAAGTTAAAGTTGAAGTTTGAAGTTGAAATTAAAGTTGAAATTGAAGTTGAAATTGAAGTTGAAATTGAAGTTAAAATTGAAGTTGAAATTGAAGTTGAAATTGAAGTTGAAATTGAAGTTGAAATTGAAGTTGAAATTGAAGTTGAAATTGAAGTTGAAATTGAAGTTGAAATTGAAGTTGAAATTGAAGTTGAAATTGAAGTTGAAATTGAAGTTGAAATTGAAGTTGAAATTGAAGTTGAAATTAAAGTTGAAATTGAAGTTGAACTTCAAGTTAAATTTGAAGTTGAAATTGAAGTTAAAATTGAAGTTGAACTTCAACTTAAAATTGATGTTTAAGTTTAAGTTGTAGTTAAAGTTGAAGTTGAAGTTAAAGTTGAAGTTTGAAGTTGAAATTAAAGTTGAAATTGAAGTTGAAATTGAAGTTAAAATTGAAGTTGAAATTGAAGTTGAAATTGAAGTTGAAATTGAAGTTGAAATTTAAGTTGAAATTGAAGTTGAAATTGAAGTTGAAATTGAAGTTGAAATTGAAGTTGAATTTCAAGTTAAAATTGAAGTTTAAGTTGAAGTTGTAGTTAAAGTTGAAGTTGAAGTTAAAGTTGAAGTTTGAAGTTGAAATTAAAGTTGAAATTGAAGTTGAAATTGAAGTTGAAATTGAAGTTAAAATTGAACTTGAAATTGAAGTTGAAATTGAAGTTGAAATTGAAGTTGAAATTGAAGTTGAAATTGAAGTTGAAACTGAAGTTGAATTTTAAATTGAAATTGCAGTTGGAATTGAAGTTGAAATTGAAGTTGAAACTGAAGTTGAATTTTAAGTTTATATTGAAGTTGAAATTGAAGTTAAAATTGAAGTTGAAATTGAAGTTGAAATTGAAGTTGAAATTGAAGTTGAAATTGAAGTTGAAATTGAAGTTGAAAATGAAGTTGAAATTTAAGTTGAAATTGAAGTTGAAATTGAAGTTGAAATTGAAGTTGAAATTGAAGTTGAAACTGAAGTTGAATTTTAAGTTGATATTGAAGTTGAAATTGAAGTTGAAACTGAAGTTGAATTTTAAATTGAAATTGCAGTTGAAATTGAAGTTAAAATTGAAGTTAAAATTGAAGTTGAAATTGAAGTTGAAATTGAAGTTGAAATTGAAGTTGAAATTGAAGTTGAAATTGCAGTTGAAATTGAAGTTGAAATTGAAGTTGAAATTTAAGTTGAAATTGAAATTGAAATTGAAGTTGAAATTGAAGTTGAAATTGAAGTTGAAATTGAAGTTGAAATTGAAGTTGAAATTGAAGTTGAAACTGAAGTTTAATTTTAAGTTGATATTGAAGTTGAAATTGAAGTTAAAATTGAAGATGAAATGGATGTTGAAATTGAAGTTGAAATTGAAGTTGAAATTGAAGTTGAAGTTGAAGTTGAATTTGAAGTTGAAATTAGAATTGAAATTGAAGTTGAAATTGAAGTTAAAATTGAAGTTGAAATTGAAGTTGAAATTGAAGTTGAAATTGAAGTTGAAATTGAAGTTAAAATTGAAGTTGCAATTGAAGTTGAAATTGAAGTTGAAATTGAAGTTGAAACTGAAGTTTAATTTTAAGTTGATATTGAAGTTGAAATTGAAGTTAAAATTGAAGTTGAAATTGATGTTGAAATTGAAGTTGAAATTAAAGTTGAAGTTGAAGTTGAATTTGAAGTTGAATTTGAAGTTGAAATTGAAGTTGAAATTGAAGTTACAATTGAAGTTGAAATTGAAGTTGAAATTGAAGTTGAATTTTAAGTTGATATTGAAGTTGAAATTGAAGTTGAAACTGAAGTTGAATTTTAAACTGAAATTGCAGTTGAAATTGAAGTTGAAATTGAAGTTGAAATTGAAGTTGAAATTGAAGTTGAACTTCAAGTTAAAATTAAAGTTTAAGTTGAAGTTGTAGTTAAAGTTGAAGTTGAAGTTAAAGTTGAAGTTTGAAGTTGAAATTAAAGTTGAAATTGAAGTTGAAATTGAAGTTGAAATTGAAGTTAAAATTGAAGTTGAAATTGAAGTTGAAATTGAATTTGAAATTGAAGTTGAAATTGAAGTTGAAATTGAAGTTAAAATTGAAGTTTAAGTTTAAGTTGTAGTTAAAGTTGAAGTTGAAGTTAAAGTTGAAGGTTGAAGTTGAAATTAAAGTTGAAATTGAAGTTGAAATTGAAGTTAAAATTGAAGTTGAAATTGAAGTTGAAATTGAAGTTGAAGTTGAAATTAAGTTTGAATTTGAAGTTGAAGTTGAAATTGAAGTTGAAATTGATGTTGAAATTAAAGTTGAAATTGAAGTTGAAATTGAAGTTGAAGTTGAAGTTGAAATTGAAGTTGAAATTGAAGTTGAACTTCAAGTTAAAATTGAAGTTTAAGTTGAAGTTGTAGTTAAAGTTGAAGTTGAAGTTAAAGTTGAAGTTTGAAGTTGAAATTAAAGTTGAAATAAAAGTTGAAATTGAAGTTGAAATTGAAGTTAAAATTGAACTTGAAATTGAAGTTGAAACTGAAGTTGAAATTGAAGTTGAAATTGAAGTTGAAATTGAAGTTGAAATTGAAGTTGAAATTGAAGTTGAAATTGAAGTTGAAGTTGAGTTTGAAGTTGAAATTGAAGTTGAAGTTGAATTTGAAATTAAAGATGAAGTTGAAGTTGAATTTGAAGTTGATGTTGAATTTAAAATTGAAGGTGAAGATGAAGTTGAAGTTAAGTTTGAAATTGAAGTTGAAGTTGAAATTGAAGTTGAATTTAAAGTTGAAGTTGAAGTTGAAGTTGAAATTGAAATTGAAATTGAAGTTGCAATTGAAGTTAAAATTGAAGTTGAAAATGAAGTTAAAATTGAAGTTGAAATTGAAGTTAAAATTGAAGTTGAAATTGAAGTTGAAATTCAAGTTGAAATTGGAGTTGAAATTGAAGTTGAAATTGAAGTTGAAATTGAAGTTAAAATTGAAATTGACAGTAAGATTAAAGTTGAAGTTTAAGTTGAAGTTGAAGTTAAAGTTGATGTAAAGTTGAACTTGAAGTTGAACTTGAAGGTGAAGTTGAAGTTGAAGTTAAGTTTGAAATTGAAGTTGAAGTTGAAATTGAAGTTGAAATTGAAGTTGAAGTTGAAGTTAAATTTGAAATTGAAGTTGAAGTTGAAATTGAAGTTGAAATTGAAGTTGAAGTTGAAGTTAAATTTGAAGTTGAAGTTGAAGTTGAAGTTGAAGTTGAAGTTAAAGTTGAGGTTGTAGTTGAAATTGAAGTTGAAGTTGTAGTTTAAGTTGAAATTGAAGTTGAAGTTGAAATTAAGTTTGAATTTGAAGTTGAAGTTGAAATTGAAGTTGAAATTGAAGTTGAAATTGAAGTTGAAATTGAAGTTAAAATTGAAGTTGAAATTGAAGTTGAAATTGAAGTTGAAGTTGAAATTAAGTTTGAATTTGAAGTTGAAGTTGAAATTGAAGTTGAAATTGATGTTGAAATTAAAGTTGAAATTGAAGTTGAAATTGAAGTTGAAATTGAAGTTGAAATTGAAGTTGAAGTTGAAATTGAAGTTGAAATTGAAGTTGAAGTTGAAGTTAAATTTGAAGTTGAAGTTGAAGTTGAAGTTGAAGTTAAAGTTGAGGTTGTAGTTGAAATTGAAGTTGAAGTTGTAGTTTAAGTTGAAATTGAAGTTGAAGTTGAATTTAAGTTTGAATTTGAAGTTGAAGTTGAAATTGAAGTTGAAATTGAAGTTGAAATTGATGTTAAAATTGAAGGTGAAGATGAAGTTGAAGTTAAGTTTGAAATTGAAGTTGAAGTTGAAATTGAAGTTGAATTTAAAGTTGAAGTTGAAGTTGAAGTTGAAATTGAAATTGAAATTGAAGTTGCAATTGAAGTTAAAATTGAAGTTGAAAATGAAGTTAAAATTGAAGTTGAAATTGAAGTTAAAATTGAAGTTGAAATTGAAGTTGAAATTCAAGTTGAAATTGGAGTTGAAATTGAAGTTGAAATTGAAGTTGAAATTGAAGTTAAAATTGAAATTGACAGTAAGATTAAAGTTGAAGTTTAAGTTGAAGTTGAAGTTAAAGTTGATGTAAAGTTGAACTTGAAGTTGAACTTGAAGGTGAAGTTGAAGTTGAAGTTAAGTTTGAAATTGAAGTTGAAGTTGAAATTGAAGTTGAAATTGAAGTTGAAGTTGAAGTTAAATTTGAAATTGAAGTTGAAGTTGAAATTGAAGTTGAAATTGAAGTTGAAGTTGAAGTTAAATTTGAAGTTGAAGTTGAAGTTGAAGTTGAAGTTAAAGTTGAGGTTGTAGTTGAAATTGAAGTTGAAGTTGTAGTTTAAGTTGAAATTGAAGTTGAAGTTGAAATTAAGTTTGAATTTGAAGTTGAAGTTGAAATTGAAGTTGAAATTGAAGTTGAAATTGAAGTTGAAATTGAAGTTAAAATTGAAGTTGAAATTGAAGTTGAAATTTAAGTTGAAGTTGAAATTAAGTTTGAATTTGAAGTTGAAGTTGAAATTGAAGTTGAAATTGATGTTGAAATTAAAGTTGAAATTGAAGTTGAAATTGAAGTTGAAATTGAAGTTGAAATTGAAGTTGAAGTTGAAATTGAAGTTGAAATTGAAGTTGAAGTTGAAGTTAAATTTGAAGTTGAAGTTGAAGTTGAAGTTGAAGTTGAAGTTAAAGTTGAGGTTGTAGTTGAAATTGAAGTTGAAATTGTAGTTTAAGTTGAAATTGAAGTTGAAGTTGAAATTAAGTTTGAATTTGAAGTTGAAGTTGAAATTGAAGTTGAAATTGAAGTTGAAATTGATTTTAAAATTGAAGGTGAAGATGAAGTTGAAGTTAAGTTTGAAATTGAAGTTGAAGTTGAAATTGAAGTTGAATTTAAAGTTGAAGTTGAAGTTGAAGTTGAAATTGAAATTGAAATTGAAGTTGCAATTGAAGTTAAAATTGAAGTTGAAAATGAAGTTAAAATTGAAGTTGAAATTGAAGTTAAAATTGAAGTTGAAATTGAAGTTGAAATTCAAGTTGAAATTGGAGTTGAAATTGAAGTTGAAATTGAAGTTGAAATTGAAGTTAAAATTGAAATTGACAGTAAGATTAAAGTTGAAGTTTAAGTTGAAGTTGAAGTTAAAGTTGATGTAAAGTTGAACTTGAAGTTGAACTTGAAGGTGAAGTTGAAGTTGAAGTTAAGTTTGAAATTGAAGTTGAAGTTGAAATTGAAGTTGAAATTGAAGTTGAAGTTGAAGTTAAATTTGAAATTGAAGTTGAAGTTGAAATTGATGTTGAAATTGAAGTTGAAATTAAAGTTGAAGTTGAAGTTGAATTTGAAGTTGAATTTGAAGTTGAAATTGAAGTTGAAATTGAAGTTACAATTGAAGTTGAAATTGAAGTTGAAATTGAAGTTGAATTTTAAGTTGATATTGAAGTTGAAATTGAAGTTGAAACTGAAGTTGAATTTTAAACTGAAATTGCAGTTGAAATTGAAGTTGAAATTGAAGTTGAAATTGAAGTTGAAATTGAAGTTGAACTTCAAGTTAAAATTAAAGTTTAAGTTGAAGTTGTAGTTAAAGTTGAAGTTGAAGTTAAAGTTGAAGTTTGAAGTTGAAATTAAAGTTGAAATTGAAGTTGAAATTGAAGTTGAAATTGAAGTTAAAATTGAAGTTGAAATTGAAGTTGAAATTGAATTTGAAATTGAAGTTGAAATTGAAGTTGAAATTGAAGTTAAAATTGAAGTTTAAGTTTAAGTTGTAGTTAAAGTTGAAGTTGAAGTTAAAGTTGAAGGTTGAAGTTGAAATTAAAGTTGAAATTGAAGTTGAAATTGAAGTTAAAATTGAAGTTGAAATTGAAGTTGAAATTGAAGTTGAAGTTGAAATTAAGTTTGAATTTGAAGTTGAAGTTGAAATTGAAGTTGAAATTGATGTTGAAATTAAAGTTGAAATTGAAGTTGAAATTGAAGTTGAAGTTGAAGTTGAAATTGAAGTTGAAATTGAAGTTGAACTTCAAGTTAAAATTGAAGTTTAAGTTGAAGTTGTAGTTAAAGTTGAAGTTGAAGTTAAAGTTGAAGTTTGAAGTTGAAATTAAAGTTGAAATAAAAGTTGAAATTGAAGTTGAAATTGAAGTTAAAATTGAACTTGAAATTGAAGTTGAAACTGAAGTTGAAATTGAAGTTGAAATTGAAGTTGAAATTGAAGTTGAAATTGAAGTTGAAATTGAAGTTGAAATTGAAGTTGAAGTTGAGTTTGAAGTTGAAATTGAAGTTGAAGTTGAATTTGAAATTAAAGATGAAGTTGAAGTTGAATTTGAAGTTGATGTTGAATTTAAAATTGAAGGTGAAGATGAAGTTGAAGTTAAGTTTGAAATTGAAGTTGAAGTTGAAATTGAAGTTGAATTTAAAGTTGAAGTTGAAGTTGAAGTTGAAATTGAAATTGAAATTGAAGTTGCAATTGAAGTTAAAATTGAAGTTGAAAATGAAGTTAAAATTGAAGTTGAAATTGAAGTTAAAATTGAAGTTGAAATTGAAGTTGAAATTCAAGTTGAAATTGGAGTTGAAATTGAAGTTGAAATTGAAGTTGAAATTGAAGTTAAAATTGAAATTGACTGTAAGATTAAAGTTGAAGTTTAAGTTGAAGTTGAAGTTAAAGTTGATGTAAAGTTGAACTTGAAGTTGAACTTGAAGGTGAAGTTGAAGTTGAAGTTAAGTTTGAAATTGAAGTTGAAGTTGAAATTGAAGTTGAAATTGAAGTTGAAGTTGAAGTTAAATTTGAAATTGAAGTTGAAGTTGAAATTGAAGTTGAAATTGAAGTTGAAGTTGAAGTTAAATTTGAAGTTGAAGTTGAAGTTGAAGTTGAAGTTGAAGTTAAAGTTGAGGTTGTAGTTGAAATTGAAGTTGAAGTTGTAGTTTAAGTTGAAATTGAAGTTGAAGTTGAAATTAAGTTTGAATTTGAAGTTGAAGTTGAAATTGAAGTTGAAATTGAAGTTGAAATTGAAGTTGAAATTGAAGTTAAAATTGAAGTTGAAATTGAAGTTGAAATTGAAGTTGAAGTTGAAATTAAGTTTGAATTTGAAGTTGAAGTTGAAATTGAAGTTGAAATTGATGTTGAAATTAAAGTTGAAATTGAAGTTGAAATTGAAGTTGAAATTGAAGTTGAAATTGAAGTTGAAGTTGAAATTGAAGTTGAAATTGAAGTTGAAGTTGAAGTTAAATTTGAAGTTGAAGTTGAAGTTGAAGTTGAAGTTGAAGTTAAAGTTGAGGTTGTAGTTGAAATTGAAGTTGAAGTTGTAGTTTAAGTTGAAATTGAAGTTGAAGTTGAAATTAAGTTTGAATTTGAAGTTGAAGTTGAAATTGAAGTTGAAATTGAAGTTGAAATTGATGTTAAAATTGAAGGTGAAGATGAAGTTGAAGTTAAGTTTGAAATTGAAGTTGAAGTTGAAATTGAAGTTGAATTTAAAGTTGAAGTTGAAGTTGAAGTTGAAATTGAAATTGAAATTGAAGTTGCAATTGAAGTTAAAATTGAAGTTGAAAATGAAGTTAAAATTGAAGTTGAAATTGAAGTTAAAATTGAAGTTGAAATTGAAGTTGAAATTCAAGTTGAAATTGGAGTTGAAATTGAAGTTGAAATTGAAGTTGAAATTGAAGTTAAAATTGAAATTGACAGTAAGATTAAAGTTGAAGTTTAAGTTGAAGTTGAAGTTAAAGTTGATGTAAAGTTGAACTTGAAGTTGAACTTGAAGGTGAAGTTGAAGTTGAAGTTAAGTTTGAAATTGAAGTTGAAGTTGAAATTGAAGTTGAAATTGAAGTTGAAGTTGAAGTTAAATTTGAAATTGAAGTTGAAGTTGAAATTGAAGTTGAAATTGAAGTTGAAGTTGAAGTTAAATTTGAAGTTGAAGTTGAAGTTGAAGTTGAAGTTGAAGTTAAAGTTGAGGTTGTAGTTGAAATTGAAGTTGAAGTTGTAGTTTAAGTTGAAATTGAAGTTGAAGTTGAAATTAAGTTTGAATTTGAAGTTGAAGTTGAAATTGAAGTTGAAATTGAAGTTGAAATTGAAGTTGAAATTGAAGTTAAAATTGAAGTTGAAATTGAAGTTGAAATTTAAGTTGAAGTTGAAATTAAGTTTGAATTTGAAGTTGAAGTTGAAATTGAAGTTGAAATTGATGTTGAAATTAAAGTTGAAATTGAAGTTGAAATTGAAGTTGAAATTGAAGTTGAAATTGAAGTTGAAGTTGAAATTGAAGTTGAAATTGAAGTTGAAGTTGAAGTTAAATTTGAAGTTGAAGTTGAAGTTGAAGTTGAAGTTGAAGTTAAAGTTGAGGTTGTAGTTGAAATTGAAGTTGAAATTGTAGTTTAAGTTGAAATTGAAGTTGAAGTTGAAATTAAGTTTGAATTTGAAGTTGA
Source organism: Brachycybe producta (assembly GCA_036925085.1). Lineage (NCBI taxonomy): Eukaryota > Metazoa > Arthropoda > Diplopoda > Playtdesmida > Andrognathidae > Brachycybe > Brachycybe producta. Next base: position 47,162 of record JAUPFP010000272.1, read on the forward strand.
AGTTGAAATTGAAGTTGAAATTGAAGTTGAAATTGATTTTAA